>CM021722.1:608670-627385 GCA_011074415.1 Stictonetta naevosa | reverse complement strand
GTGCTGTGCCGTGCTGCACTGCACTGTGCTGTGCCATGCTGTGCTGTACTGTGCCATGCCGTGCCATGCCTGTCATGCCATGCTGCACCATGCCATCCCGTTCTGTGCTGTGCCGTACTGCAGCGTGCTGCACCATGCCGTGCTGTACTGTGCTTTGCTGTGCCGTATTGCGCCGCGCTCTCCCACCTGGCAGAGCCTCAAGGGGCCGGCATCAACCCCGTGGTGGCTGCAGCACGCAGTCCCCACACGGTCCCAGTTGCTGCTGGCCCGTGAAGAGCAGCGCACATCTCCAGAGCACCTCTTATTCCCGGGTGAAAACTAGATTTTGTTTCCAGTGTTTCCCTTCTTATGGCACCGAGAGCTCTGTGGAACACGGCGCGTTCAACAGCTATGCTGCCATCCCCTTTAAAAAGAGATGAGTGACAGCCAAGACAACTTGCACTGAGACCACCCGCAATAAGCTGACAGGTCTGGGGAGACCCCGCTCCTCTCCCTGCCTTTCTGCTCGTGCCGGAGGGCCTCTGCTAATGAAGGGACATTCCTCTGCAAGGCTCTGGCTGTCACCTCTGCGCAGGCAGCTCTGCAGCTCAGCGGAGGAGAGCCCAGCAGACGTGGACCCGCAGATCAGGGACGGATGTCCCTGCACCTCAGGGCCTCGAGCTCCTCGGGGAGCTCGGTGTCTGGTGCCCCTCAGCACAGCAGCCAGGATCCAGGAACAAAAGCAGAGTATCAGTGGTGATTTTATTCTACCAAAACCAGATTTGTAGTACTGGAAGCAGTCATGAAGCACTAAAACCAGGTTTTGCTGCCCACCCCATGCTCGGCAGTGGGAAGCAAAGGGGAGGAGGAAATATCAGGAGATGGCCAGTGAGGTCCCTCGCAGTTCAGTCTTGTCGGTGATCTTAACATTTTCATTTAGGAACTAGGCACAGGCCTGAGGAGTGCTGGTAGCTTTTCTGATCGTGTCAAGTTTTCTGGAACTGCTGCAGTCAGTACAGATGGGGATCGGGGGATCAGAGAGATAAAAATGATGGGGTGAAGTGGGATGAAATTCAGTGCCACAATGTTTAAGAATATGCACTTGGAAACTAAAAACAACAGTTTCTTCTACAATCTGGAAAACATCTCAGTTGTGTGGGTGAATCATAGGAAGGCTATGAGCAGGGGCTGGGTGCTGGGATGCTGGAGATAAATGAAATCCTACAATGCAACAAGAGTCTGCATTTCCCGTCCGGATGGGGAATGTCTGGTTTGGAGCACAAGGCACTGGGAGGCTCACCTGGAGCACCTCTGTTCAAGATGAGATCCGACCCAGGGGGATAGGCAGGGAAGGTGGCGAGGAAGGGGAGGTGGTGATGAACTGGTGAGGAAAATCCTACAAGAGCTTATTTTACAGAAGGATACCAAAGGACTGCCTGCTCAGACTAGGAGAGAGGTCTGAGAGCAGGCGGTAAATAGCAGGAGAAAGATAAAGAATGAAGGAAAGGGTGAAGTCGGCAGTATATCACATGGGTACAAAATGTTGCGCATGGGGCGAAGCTGCTTTGAAATCTGGAGAGAAAGAGCATATCTGCCACGTCCCTCCGGGAGAACTTGCAGATGCCAGTAAGCTTCTCGGATTAGGTCGATGGAAAGTAGATGCCTCCAACCGAAGCCCAGGCTTAGGACACTGCTTGAACCAGGGGCAGAAGACACTCAGGAATTTGGTCTGTGCAGGAGGGATGTCTCTGGGGCTGGGCAAGGGGAAACGGACAAGCAGCTGCAGACCCCCTGCGGGGGTCAGGGAATCAGTAGAAGCACCGATCAGGCGACCCGGGGACGGTGCTGGGCTCGGGCTTGGCTGGCACGCGCTGCCTGGTGCCTCTCGGGCTCGCAGGCACCGGGCTTCGCACGTCCTTCGTGCAGAGCCAGCCTGCACCAGCACCGTGAGCAGCTCTGCCCGGCACGCTGCGCACTCTGGCTAACCCCACGGATCCTGGAGAGCACCGGGACAAGGGTGAAACCCCCCTGGGGTGGGCACGCTGCTGCAGATTGCAGCCAAGAGCTGTCACTAACATAAAGCTCATCTGCCGAAAATCTGCCCCCCGGTAACGGGGCAGACTTCGGAGCAAGGCTGACCTCTTTATTCACCCGCAGGCACCCATGGGCATGTGCTGGGATCAGCCCCCAGCCCCCAGCTCCCCAGCCTGCCAGCTTGTGCATTTTTGCGTGTTTTTCTCACTACGTTGGCCCATTGCCTTTAAAAGGCTAAATGCTCCGGACTAAATTTGGTCATGCAGCTCTGCATGGTTCCCTGGAATGTCCTCGGGTTTCAGGCTGCTCTGATAGCACCATTCCCCGCCTCCCGCTGGGCTCCATTGGCTTCCCCGCACCCGAAGCGCCGCTGGGCGCTGTTATTGGCCAACTCTTGGGCCGAGGGGTGTCCCCTCTTCATCACTACCAAGCCCCGGGGGCTGCAGCGGTTGAGAGCTGCTGCGATTTAACGCTTCAGCACCTGCTGCCGCTGCGGGAAGCAGTGTTAGAGCTTCGGCTCTGTTATTTTCTCTTGCTTTGGGTACCACAACAACCGCCACCGTGTCTCGCCAACGGGCCAAGATGTCCAAAGTTGCCAAATATCGGCGACAAGTTAGTGAAGATCCGGACATTGACAGCTTGTTGTCGACTCTGTCTCCAGAGGAGATGGAGGAGCTGGAGAAGGAGCTGGATGTGGTGGATTCGGATGGAAGCGTCCCTCTGGAGCAGAGTCAGAAAAACCAAACGGAGAATTCACCAACCAGCCCGCAGAACTGCGAGGCGGTGCTCAACCACCATGAGAAGGAGACCAAGAAACGCATCCAGAGGGAGCACTCGATAGACGTAAGTCCCATCTCCCCGCGTTTCAGCTGGCTCTCGGGCACGCCCGCGAGCTGGGGCTGTTTTAGGGGACGAGGTGGAAAACGTGAGCTCCGTGAGCGGCATGTGGTGCTTGCTAGAGAGGAAGAGCTGTCGTGGAGAGATCAGAGGATGAGGCGGGGAGCTGGTGCTGGCACGCCAGGAGCCAACAGGGGATTGCATGAAATCTCTGAAAGCCAAAACCAGGGAGTTTCTCTCTGCCTCTGCTCCAGCATCCCGGGGCAGGGCTGGTGGCAGAGGTGGCTTCTACAGCCAGAAGAAGGCTGGAGGGTTGGCTGCGGTGCCAGCAACCCTGCGGGCTGTTTCCTCTTTCCTCCTGCTTTTGCCTTTGGAGATCTCCACATTCTTGGTCTGTTCAGTTCCTCTTGTGCAAAAGCTCAAAGAGTTTCTGGTTCTTGTGGAATAAAGATAAAAGTTTGCTATTTTGTGGAAATCACCCCGAGAAGCGGGTTATGCCCTAAGCCATTTGTTTCCTCTTTATTGTTCAGTGAAAACTCATTCCTTTATTTTGATTTGGGCACATTCATCTCCTCTGCACTTGGCAAATCCTTTAAGAGCTCGCCTTGAGCCCGAAAGCTTCATGCCAGTCCCTCATCCCGCCTATTTGTGCCTCGCCTCAGTGGGAGCCAGTCCCACTTCTCAGTAACATTTATTAACCTCTGCACTAAGAATATTTGGTATGTGCTCGGTGCGTGGGAGGCTGGGAAGCATTTGGTTTCCCTCTTTTTTTTTTTATGGCAGGCTGAGCCAGAAAGCGAAAGAAGAGGACCCTGCAGCTATTTTTCTGCGGAGCACGGGCAGGTTTTGTGTCCCAGGCTGGGTCCGCATCCTCGGTGCAGGGGCTGAGGAGCCTCGGAGGGGGAGCGGAGCAGAGCCGTGCGTGAGCTCCCTGGAGCCACCTGCTCTGGCTCCTCTTCCCTGTCCTGGGGCACCCAGCAGCACCCTGCAGAGTAATCAAGCTCTAAGTGGCCTGGGAGCACCCTGGAAAGCTCCCTGGGGATGTGTACGGAGCTTATTATGGGAGACCCTCTCCTGACTGGGGTCTGGGGTGCAGCCAGGATGCAAACAGGGAGAGAAAGATGAAAACTGCAGGAGAAGTAAGAGCAGGTTGGCTCTGGAGACCCGCACGAGGGGTTAAGCAGTTCTCCCAGCTGCCGGGGAGCTTTCCCCTGGCTGCGAGGACACGGCACTGGCAGCCTTCACCTTCTATATGCGGAGTTGGCGTGGGCTGGGGGACCAATTCCCACCGCTGGGTCGCTGCAGGGAGCGCCGTGCCTCTGGCTGAGGGCACCACGCTCACCTTCCCCCCACAGAGAGCTGCCGGCACGGCGGGACAGCCCTGCCCCAGTCATCCCAGTGGCATGGCAGGGGTCTGCACTGGTTTTCAAGGGCTGGCACAGGAGGAGAGGTGTCCTTGGGGGTGTGCTGCGCCAGGGCTGGCCTAGGAAAGGCTCTCCCCGTGCTCCCGTTTGAACGTCGGTATCTTCGGGCCGCGGAGGACAAAGCAGAGGGGGTACCCGTCAAATTCGGCAGCGAAAGTGGCCCTGTTAGATCGCGCTGCGGTAACTGGATATTGCAGAACTGGCTTTCTTCTTCTATTTCAGTTCCCGGAGGGTAAGAAAAAATACCCTCCATCCCTTCCTCCCTGGCATTGTTGGGACCTGGGATTAGCACCCAGAAGGTGCCAGCGCCGGCAGGTCGGGCCCTGCCGGGCTCTGCCACGGGGCGCAGGGGGCAGGACGGGATCACCGGGACACCCGAGTGCTCGAGGAGAGCAGCCCCGCAGGCAGAGCCCCGGGGGGGGGGGGGGTTTTGGATGAAGTGAGTGCGTGGAGCCCTCCGGAGCATCCCGTGGCTCCCAGCCGGCTGACAAGTCCCTCTCCATATCAGCAGATTTCGCGGTGCCGTGGGCTGTGACGCGCTTGTGCCCGCCAGCAGGAGTGCCGTGGGTTCGCACAGCGGATGGCGGTCAGGCTGGGTGCTGACATCGCCCACCCATGCCCACCCAAACCTCTGCCCCTCGGCAGCTCTCAGCCCTCTGCGCCCACAGGCACACGGCATCCCCAGTGCAATGCTTCGAGCAAAAGCTTTGCGAGCGAGAAGCAGGAGCCTGAGCACGGGAGGGCAGCGGAGGGATGGGGAGCGTGGGGAGGTGTCCTGCCTCTGGGCTGTCCCTGCGGCGGGGGGGGACGGGAGGCTGGCATTTTGTCCTGGAGCTACAGGTCCCCAGGCGCTGGGGATAGAAAATATTTGGGAGTTCCCTGCCCAGCTCCGCTCATTGCCCACCGTTCATCGGTGCAGTTGCTCGTGGGATTTGGGTGCCAGTGCGGACGGCAGGAGCTGGCCAAAGGGGAAGGAGGTGTTGTAAAGGAAAGGGCTCGGTGTCGGCCAGTCTCACGGTTCTTCTTGCAGTCATTTCTCTGCTCTTGGACCCGCTCCGGGCACCCCAATTCCCTCCTCAGCGTTGGGAGGAGCGAGTATATTTAGAAATATTGTAACTTCACCGTAACATGTCGTCTTTCTCTGTGATGAAAAGGGCAAACTTGGGTAACTAGGAAGCAGTTTATAAACAGCTCAAAATAGATGTGAGCTTTGCCCTGACTTCTCCGCACCGTGCAGCCAAATTCATATCTTGGTGATGCATTAATTAATTAATCTTCATTAAATATTGCTGGCATGTGAAGGCGTACCCCTGTTCAGCCATGGAGCTCGGGGCTGTGCCTCTCCTCGGATGCACTCAGCACGGCCTCTCTGCAGACCCGCGTGTCAAGGGAGCCACGGTTAAACCAATATTCACACAAGTGGATAAATGAGGGTTTTAATGGGCTGTGGCTTTTTCATGTAGCAGGCAAAGACACAGGGAGAGAGAAGTTCGGGTTACAAGCACGGCGGAGTTTGAAGCAGCGGCATTAAGCGGTGCGAGTCAGCAGGAGCCCAGCTGACTTGCTGGCACTTGACATTTTTGTATCGTGCCTGGGATTCCTCTTTACAAGAGGAGAAACTGAGGCAGGGCCCGGTGCGTGCGGTGTCTCCGGGGGGCGGTTTGCTGCCAGGTGAGCTGGGTGAAGGCTGCGGCTTGGGAGAGCTGCTCCAGCCGGCTTCGTCTGCCCCTTCCTTGGCTGCTGGTGACACCTCTGACAGCGCGTACGCGTGCGTGTAGCACAGTGATACATGCCCTGGGGACATCCCCGTCTTCCCCATTGGCATTTGGTCACCCCCTAGACCCCCTGGGGTCACACTAGCCAGGAGGGACCTGGCTGAGAAGAGCCACCCTGGGGAGCCCCGCAGCTCGGCGTGACCCACACGTGCTGTGGCACCAGGGGGTTTGGTGGACGAGCGCGCCGTGGCGGTAGCCGTGTCCTCAGCAGGAGGTTTTGCTTTTCAAAGCGCACCTCTACACCCACCTGCTGTTATTCTGGGCTCTCCCTGGGCTCCTGCCTGGCCTCAGGTGGCTCCCAACCTGCTGAGAGCCTGGTGGCAGCGGCACCGCCTTGTGCCCCCCTCCCGCAGCCCCACCGCCCTCCCCAGGATCGGATGGAGCCTCCTTCCCTCACCGTCCACGCTTGCAAGGAGAGGACACCTGGGTGTCCCGGTCCCACCAGAGCCCCCAGCCCTGTCTCCCCGTGGCGCCGCACGGATTTCAAGCTGCGTCAGGCAGGGAAGGCTGGGGACGTGCGGGGATATTGCATCTGGGGGAGTTCATCGTCCTGCCAGCGGATGAGATTCGTGCCAGGGCCACAAAAACGCTTTATTTAGCAAGGTGCTTGCACGTGTGCTGGTGTCTCTGCGTGTATGCCTTGGGACCCACTCCTTGGAGGCCCTACACAGGTCCTAGTGCCATGGTCGGGGATTATGGAGCTCCTTGGGAAGCTCTTCAGAAAGTCCTGCTGCCTTCCTATCCCGTTGCTGAAGTGTGCACAGGCAGGCTCGGGCGCACACTGCTGGGTTGTGTTTAAGCCACTTTTAAGGATAAATAGTGGAAATAGAGGAAGGAGACACCAGGAAAAGTGGAGATCCCTACTGGTGAGCCCTCCTGCAGCGTTACAGAAAACCAAGTTAAAGTTTCCTATTAATGCTCAAAGCTTGTCATTTTTTTTTCATGGAAGTATCTGGAAGAAAAACAAGCTCCAGATTTAAATAGCTGGGACAAACTCAAGGGGAATTGTAAACGAGGGAAAAGAAGTGCTTGTATCATTCTTTGAGCATCTTACCAGTCTGTGACTAACACGAATGTATTTAAACTCTGCTGCTCTGTTTATCAGCCGATCTGTCGATACGCCAAGGCTGTTCCCTCCCTCTCCACGAGCCGCCACCAGCTCCCCGTTTTGCCTTTCTTTCAGCCCAGGCCGGGGCAGGCTCTGGCAACGTCGGTGCCCCTCTACCCATCAGAACAAGGTGGTGCTCTGCCAGCTCCCGGCCTCCAGAAGAGGTGCAGACGATAGCTGGGGACATCCAAAATAGTCACGCATTCTGAAAGAAGCCGAAGGTGTTGAGTGGCTCCCATCTGGCCCTTAGGGGTGGCCACGGATGGTCTCTGCTCCGTGGCCTCTCCAGCCTGCTGCAGACCGGCTCCTCCAGGAGCCCTTCTCACCTCTCACTGCACAAAGCCAAAACCTGCTGCTGCCTGTGCTCGGATGTGTAGTTCTTCATCTCTGAAAATGCACCAACGCTGGAAGGAGAAGGACGAGCATCGGAAAGGAGCTCCAGCCGGCCACAGGTGAGGAGACAGACCTCCGAGGCAAGAAGGAGAGCAGGAACGATCCGATGATGGGTGACCGGGAGGGCTGCAGTGCAGCGAGAGCTGAAGCAGGAGAGGAGGCAACACGCGTGGGTCGGAGCTGCATTTCTGAACAACCGCTGAGAACCCGGAGCGGAGGGCTGTAGTGCCGTGGGGAGGGGGTGATGGCAGCACAGCCTTGCTGGGACCGGCGCGAGTCGCAGCACACAGTGTTCCCAGCGGCTCGCAGCTCGTGCCAAGAGCAAAGTTTCTGCCTGGAAAGCACACAGCCCATCTAAGGGCACAAGCCCAAAAAACCACCGGGTTTCTGGTCAGCCTGAAAAAACAGCAGTTAACAGCTGAGGTCTGTATTTACATAAACCACAGCGGGGATGCAGACTGACCTGTGGAAACGCTCGGGGCGTTCAGCTTACGTGAGCCGAGCTGCCACCGATGGGGGGGTTAATTTTCTGTTTAGGTGTTGCTGATAAAGTGATGCAGGGTGCCGGGGCGCTTTGGGGCGTGCAGCCCCTTGACGTTGGGTTGAGCAGCCCAGAGCTGAGACCCCAAATTGGCATCCTGGTGTTTGGGTCAGGATTCACACACAGATGTGTGTGAACGGATTCTGCCGAGGGCGCCGAGTGGCCCTGCCTTCGGCGGGGGGACCAGGACCAGGACCAGGATGCGGCCAGCGTGGGAACTGGCACGGAGCTGCACGGGGATGGGAGCAGGCAGCAGACGGGGAGCTGCAGTTTGCTTCCTTCCAAGGAGCGTCTGCGGTTCCTAGGAAGCAGAGAGCGTGACCCCAACGTGCCCCGCTGTCTCATGAAGGGCTGGGTTTGGGGCTGCAGCCCCCACGGGGCAGAGGAGCCCAGGTGACGCAGGAACTCCTGAGGTTTTGGCCAACAAACCAGCCCTCGGATTTTGGCAGCGATGTCGTGGGGTGGCTGCGGTGGTCCCGTGGGCTGGCTGGTGGGACCCGTGGGAGTCCTGCCCCAGCAGGGGGCTTGGAGACGCGTCCATGTAGCCCCGGGAGGCCGGGAGCCAGAGCCCTGCTGCTCCAGCATCCTGCTCCCAGTGGTGTGGAGGGCAGGAGGGAGGATGTGAGGCTCGCTAGGGCTGGTTTGCCGTTCTTCTGTCCTAAAAATCCAAGGACTGCCTTTCGTGGGCTGCCCATGCAAAGCTCACCGGGCAGAAATCCAGCCGCGAGGTGGCCGGGGTGTGCATCGCTGACATCCACTGCCCTTCGCAACCTCTGCCGAAGACGGGGTGAGCAGAGCAAAGACCTCAGCTTGGGAATATCCCCTTCTGCCACGGCTCTGCTGGGGGAAGGGGCTGGGAAATTGACGGGTAGAAGAGCAGAGCCCAGGTTTCTAAAAACGGGTTTTGTTAGGGAAACAAAACTTTCCATTCGCAAAGTATCCCACGGCTTTAAGGGCCGCTGGAAAATGGAAATGGAAAACGGCTCTCTGGAAAATGGCTGCGTGGAGGAGCTGGGGCTAGCCAGCTAAAGGAAACAGCTGAAATGTTTGTTATGCGCCTTAATTCAGCAACGAAGGCAAAGAAAGACAAAAGTCAGGGCCAGAAGCTGGCCGGCCCCCGGAGAACAGCGCTGCATCTCAGAAGGAGCATGTTTTAAACAACATTGGCCTGGGAAGTTCAAAGAGGCGGTGATGTTTGGGGTTAGAAAGGCCTGAGCAAAAGGGAAGGGGAATAACTGGGCTCCTCGTCAGAACAACAACAAGAGCCGAGGCGGGACCGGGCAAGAAGTTGTTTACATCGCTCTGGGCTTCAGCACGCAGAGCACAGCCTGGGGGTCATGCTGGGCCTGCATCCTTCCACCCCTGCTCCATGCCAAGAAAAACAAACGTGCCAAGGGAGAAACTGCCTGCTGCCTGCGGATGGGCCTGCCAGGGAGCCCACGGCGGGCGCAGCCACGGGTGCGAGCGGCTTTGCTCTCGGCTGAGGAGCAGGAGGGCTGCCCGGGGGCTGCCCAAGGCGGAGCAGCCCCAGGTCCACGCTGGCGGCGCTGTCCTGGGCTCGGTGGAGGAGCCGGGGGCTTCTGCTCCCTCCGGTGCTCTCCAGCGGTCCGGGTTTAGTAGCGCTCCGGCCTCAGCCAAGGACACGTCGTTTTTCCAGGAATGTCCTTGGCTCTGAGCTGTCCCCGGGTTACTCAGACGTGGCTGAGGAATGGAGGAAGGGAACAGCTCGGCCCGCTCGTCGTGGATCAGCTTGGCTCCAGCAACCTTTCCCTAGAGCGTGATGGCAACGGGCACCCAAACACCCAGCAGCATCGCGGGCAGTGACAACCGGCGTTTGGCCGCTGCCCATCTCAGGGGACTTCTGCGCGCAGTGGAACAGTCTCGGGGGACGTCCCTGTCCCCTGGGAGCTCTCACGCGACTTGTGCCCAGCATCCTCACCCCCTTCACCCACAGTCGTGCTGGGGGGTGGTGGGATGCTGCTGTCCTCCCACAGCCCCTGGGTGGATTCGGGTGGGCTGGGCAGGACGGAGGGGGCACGGGGGCTCCATATGGCCCACGCCATGAGGATGTTGCAGATGCCCAGTTAGAGCTGTGGGTTGGACCTCGGAGTCTCACAGTGGCTCTGGAGACCTTTGAAGGACTCAGAAGCACGTGTAGGACAGACCAAAAGCCCTCAGGCACAGATACTAGAGTGGGTGGTCAGTTATGGAGCTGTAATTATGCCTAAACCCCTTATTTCAAATAACCAAACCCTTCCCTTGCCAGTCTGGGAGCTCCCCGCTGTGTCTCAGATGTCTGACCCCGTGTTCCTGCTCTCCCCACTCCAAAATCCCCTCCGTCACTCAGGACTTGTGCAGGTGGGTTCCCATTGCCCAAGCCAAGTCCTGGCAAAAACAGACTGGAAAATGTCCCAGGGGGGGAACTTATTATCCTAGCAGAGGCTGGGAGAAGGGGACTGCCACTTGATGTAGGCTTTGTCCTGCAGCTCTGGAGGCAGTCTGGTCGGTCTGCGCAGAGCACAGCTCCGGGTGGACAGCCCCCATCGGTGGCAGGAGCCAGCAGGCAGAAATGGCTCTGCCGGAGGGGTTGGTGGAGAGGAGTCATGAGGAGAAGACCCCTGGGCTCCGGTGGGCTCCAAGTTACGTGCAGAAGTTACCCCACGAGGCTGAAATAATTCCTGGGTCGATTAACTTCAGCTGGTCCAGCTGTCCTTCGGCAGACGCCTGCTTCTTGGTGCAGGAGAGCTGTGCGCTCCCCCAGTGCTCCCCCAGACCAGACGTCCCCCTCTGCTGGGCACCCACGTCCCCACTGCCACCAAACAGCACCCGGAGCTCGCAGCCCCTTGGGAGCCGACCCCCCCCCTGCACCCCAGGGCTCACAGCCTGTTCTTCGGTGCCCCCTCCATCCCCATGCTGGGCAAGCAGCCCAATCGGCACCCGCTGATTTCCTACCCCAAAACGAGCTGTGGGGCTTCAGGGGCAGGAGCCGAGAGCCATCAGGCCCCCCACTCACCGGGGAGAGAAGCAGAGCCCGGCACCCCCGGCTCCCACCCAGCCACCCGGGGCCTGCCCGGCGCAGGGCTCGCCACGCGGCACAGCCCGGCCCCGGCCGCTGCACCGGGCTGCGAGCGCCGGGATTCCAGGCAAGAAGTTCCCGCTCTGCTTTGCCTTTTAAGGAAGCATCTGAGTGGGTTTGAGGGTTGCAAATGCTAACAAGCAATGGCAATGCTCATTTTAGTCTATTTAGAGGAAACGGGGAGGCATTTCAGTTCATCAAAACACTGGTGATTAATCAGCCAAGTACCAGGCTGTTTTCATTAGGCTTATTTTTAAAGGTCTGACACGCAGTGTAAAAATATTCCCCTAATAATCGCGCTCGCAGCAGAGGGAATGGCACGGGAGCGGGTGCCGTGGTGCCTGTTTCTAGGTGCCCAAGGTAAATATGTCAGCGCCGGGGAGAGGAGCGAGCAGCAGGGCTGGAGATGGCCATGGAGAGGCTGCGGGGCGGCCGCGCTGCTGGAGAAGGCGCAGGGAGGAGCAGGGGACGCGCTCGTTCCCCCTACCCGTCCCCTCCTGCACCCTCCTGCCACCGAGCCCCATGGCTGGGGTCCCCGACGTCCCCCCCGTGTCCCCCCGGCCCAAGGTGGGCCCTGGTGGAGCTTTTCCCTGCAGGCACGGGGCTCTTTCTGCCGGAGCTCGCAGCTCTGACAGCGCACCCAACGTGGGTGCACAAACCCTGCCCGCGCCGGCAGCAGCGCCTGCGGTGGTCGTTGCACGTCGGTTCCTTCCCTTTTTGCTCTGGATGTGTGGCAGCACGTCAGGGGATGGTAGCTTTAATGAGAACAGTGCTAACGATGTGATAAAAAGATACACTTGCTGCAGCCGCTTTGCCTAGCAGGGATTCGCTGTTCATCTTATTTTGCTCTGGTTTCGTCTTGTTTGCAGAAATCCGTTGCCTCCTCTGCATAGGGGAGGTGTTGCAGCTCCTTCTTGCCAGGTTTTTCCCCCCCTCTCTCCAGGATCTGCTCGTTCCTGGCCAAAGCCTTTGTTCTGCTTGGTCTTGGAGCTTAGGGGAGCCCCAGGCCCCCATCACCAAGTGAGCTCGGGCCAGGAAGGAGAAGGCTTTCGGAGCGCTTGGTGTGGGGCAGGAGCTGCTGCCTGCGGGTCCGGGAGAGCTCAGAGGGCTGCAGAGCCCAGGGGGGCTGCGGGGACGAGCAGGAAACCTCCAGCCTGGGACATCCTCAGACACCTTTGAAGGGCACCGTTGGGCATTGCTGTGCCCCCATTCCATGCACCTCCCAGCAGAGACCTGGCTCCCTTTCACCAAGGTGTTTTGGGATGTCACCAAGCATCCCTGCACCATCCTGGCCCCGGGAGCAGGGCACACCTGGGCTGGGGGCCGCCAGCTCTGTGCTGGAGGCGGTGGCACCGCTTGCTCCCCGCAGACCCCAGGACAGGGAGGTGCTGGGATCGGGGCAGCCCCAGGATGGGGTCTGTCCATGCTCCTGGGGGTCCGCAGCACTGCAGTGCCGCAGGGGCAGCTCTGTGGGGTCTGGTGCCTCGCTGCTGCCTGTTCAGGTCCGTGCCAGGGAGCCAAGAAATTTCTTAACTAAACAAACAGCTCTCGTCCCAGATGGCATCTGTGCACACGCCAGGTACAAGCTGTCCCCACAGCCACCCTGCTGACGGCTGGGCCAGTTCTTTCCACCAAGCTGCCATCCCAGAGGACCGGCACGGGGCTGGCAGAGCCGCAGCTGAACTGTGGGGTCCCAGCTGGGGGGGGACAGCCCCGGCTGCACACCAGGGTCTCCGGGCTCTGATTGGGGGTTTCAAGGCACTGGGCAAAGCCACGGTGCTGTCCCGGTGCTGTGAGCTCGTAAATGAGTTCCAGCTGCATCTCCCAGAGGCAATTCTTCCTCCTTTCCCTGAGGTCCTGATGCCCCCTGGCAAAGACGAGACTTGCCCTGACACCCCCTCGCCATGGGGCTTCCCCATCCCGCAGCCAGCAGCACTACCCGGTCACCGGCATTGCTGTGGTCAAGATGAGGACACTCGGATTAACCCCACAGACCTGAGCGTGTCCTGACCACAGCACCCAGCCCTCTGCTTCCCCCGGACAGAAACCTTCGGGGCCACCAAAGCTGACCGAGCACCCAGGAAGAGCCAGG
This sequence comes from Stictonetta naevosa, assembly GCA_011074415.1. Classification (NCBI taxonomy): domain Eukaryota; kingdom Metazoa; phylum Chordata; class Aves; order Anseriformes; family Anatidae; genus Stictonetta; species Stictonetta naevosa. The sequence continues at coordinate 614,126 of CM021722.1, read as the reverse complement.
AGCACACAGCGCGGAGCCAAAGCTCACTTGGAGGTGCCCAACACATCCTTCCCCGAGACCGCCCTGTAGGAAGCTTTCCCTCCTCTGATGCCTTTGGACACCAGAAGACACGCTGCAGATAAACGCCACGTCCCAGTTCCCGTGGTTTTCTGCAGGGAGCTCAAACCTGCAAAATCCTGGCCTGGGGAGCCCCATTTCAGAGAGCCCAGGGCTGGGTGCGACCGCCGGGTGGGCAGCATCCCCTGGGTCACCGTGCAGCAACGATGCCCTGGGGAGCTGCAGCAGGAGCTCGGTACACCCGGGTGCTGCAGGCTCTGCCTGCACGGGGGGCACTCACTCACTGACCCCCCCCCCCCCCGGAGCCAGGACCTCGGCTGGGTTCAGCAGCCTCTTGCAAAGCAGGGCCACGGGCTGCAGAGTGTGAGCAGCGCTAGGAAATCACTCGGGTGAGACGAGGAGACTCTGGCCCGTGTTCAGGGCTAAACCAGCCCGATTTGGGGCAGGTCACTTAGCTGGCCTCGTGCTCCCCCGTGGCATCCCCATTGCCTCCTGGGGACCCCGTGCGATGCCCTCCCCAGGTTTCTATCACAAACCGCCCACGCCTGCCTTCACCCAGTTGTCATTTCCCACCCCGAGCAGTGCTGGGGCTGGGGCTCTGCCTTCCCCATCTCCCCCAAGGCCTCCAGCCCTTCGCTGGCCCCACGGACATGGGCTGAAAGCGCAATTTAGGAAAAGACGGCGCCTGTTGCGTTTCGGGGCAGCTCATCCCTCGTGGGCTCCCAGAGCTCCCCGAGCCGGGCTGTGCGAGAGCAGCCGAGGCTGTGACAGGGTGGGGAGGCTGGAGGTCGGGGACCCTGCCCCTGTAACGCCTCCGTGTTTCTCTGTTGTTAGGAAACCAGACTGGCCGAGAAGAAGCAGGAAGCCAAGAATGGAGAAGAAAAGGGAAAGGAAGCTCCTGCCAAAGACCTGGCCCGGAAACGAGATACAGGAGTGGGGAAAGACTCGAAAAAGGAAGAAAGTGCTCAGAAGACAGACCCGAAGGTTAAAGCTGGGGCTGAGAGCAAAACCAAGGATGGGAAAGCCATCAATGACAAGGTCAAGGCCATGGAGAAAAAGCTGATGGGGAAGGACAAGAAGGAGGAAGAGAAGGATTCAGCGGTAAAGAAGGAGAAGGGAAAGGACAAAAAGGAAGAGGAGAAGGGCTCAGTGTTAAAGAAGGACACAGGGAAGGATAAAAAGGAAGAGGAGGAGGGCTCAGTATTAAAGAAGGATGCAGGGAAGGATAAAAAGGAGGAAGAGAAGAGCTCAGCAGCAAAGAAGGAGACAGGGAAGGACAAGAAGGAAGAAGAAAAGGGTTCGGCACTGAAGAAGGGCACGGAGAAGGACAAAAAGGAGGAAGAGAAGAGTTCAGGATCAAAGAAAGAGGCAGAAAAAGACAAAAAAGAAGAAGAGAAGAAAGAAAAAGACAAGAAAGAAGAAGGGAAGAAAGAAAAAGATAAAAAAGAAGAGGAAAAGAGTTCAGATCTGAAAAAATCAAAGGCAGATGAGAAGGAGAAACCTCAGCCAGAGGCAGAAAAGGCAGCGGAGGAGAAACAGGAGGCCAAGGCGGCGGCCGAGAGCAGCCCCTCCAAGCCCGCCACCGGCAGCTCCCCGGAACAGGCCAAGGAAGACGAAGCTTCCAGCATCTTCGATGAGCTCATCGAGAAGGTGAAGAACAACGACGCCGAGGTGACCGAAGTCAACGTGAACAACTCGGACTGCATCAACAACGAGACCCTGGTGCGCTTCACCGAGGCCCTGGAGTTCAACACGGTGGTCAAGCTGTTCGCACTGGCCAACACCCGCGCCGACGACCACGTGGCCTTCGCCATCGCCATCATGCTCAAGTCCAACAAGGTGCTGACGAGCATCAACCTGGACTCCAACCACATCACGGGCAAGGGCATCCTGGCCATTTTCCGGGCGCTGCTGCAGAACAACACGCTGACGGAGCTGCGCTTCCACAACCAGCGGCACATCTGCGGGGGGAAGACGGAGATGGAGATCGCCAAGCTCCTGAAGGAAAACACCACGCTGCTCAAGCTGGGCTACCACTTCGAGCTGGCCGGGCCTCGCATGACGGTCACCAACCTGCTGAGCCGAAACATGGACAAACAGAGGCAGAAACGCCTCCAGGAGCAGAAACTGGCACAGGAGCGCGGGGAGAAGAAGGACCTGCTGGAGGTGCCCAAGGTCGGAGCCCCGAAGGGGTCCCCCAAGGGGTCCCCGCAGCCAGCCCCCAAGGCTTCCCCCAAAAACTCTCCCAAGAAAGGGGGAGCGCCCGCCGCGCCGCCCCCACCTCCTCCTCCGCTCGCCCCGCCGCTGATCAACGAGAACCTGAGGAACTCGCTCTCGCCGGCCACGCAGAGGAAAATGGGAGACCGGGCGCTGCCGGTCCAGGAGAAGAACTCGCGGGACCAGCTCCTGGCAGCCATCCGCTCCAGCAACCTCAAACAGCTCAAGAAGGCAAGTGCAGGGCCGCGGCGGGGCTAGCGTGGGGGCTGAGATCTGCGGCCACGTCTGTCGTCACCTGGGTGGTGGAGGATGAGGGCTGTCCTCGGGGGGGGACAGCCTGGGGTCCGAGGTCGCAGCCCCCGTGCACAGCACGTGGCAGGGGCGGATCCGTCCCTTCATGGAGCACGCAGGGTGGGCAGATCCGTCCCTCTGCACCATCCCTTGCGGAGCGCGTGGGGCCAGCAGATCCGTCCCTTGGCAGAGCCCCTGGGCTGGGCACCTCCTTCCACTGGCCGGATCTGGCCCAGGGTTTGGGACACGGGGAAAGAGCCAGTTTTAACCCATAAACCTGGGGGGTGGAGATCCACGACCTCCCCATGCTGAGCGTTAGCGGTGCTCAGTGCCAGTGCAGGCAGGACTGCGTGGGCAGCAGGTCCCCGAGGGCAGCAGCTGGCCAGGATCCTGCACCCCTGGGGCTGGGGGGGACCCCGAGGGGCTGCATCTCGCCCTCATCCCAGCACCAAGCCCTGAAATTCCTTGCTTATCCCAGTGCTTTGTGTCCCTGTGTGGGCTGCCCCGGGGACAGCCATAGCCTGGCCAGGAGGGACGGGTGGCCCTGGAGCTCCGAGCATCCTCGGCAGCACCGGGGCAGGGTCCGGCAGCACCGGGGAGGGGTCCAGCACCACCATGCAGCTCTGCATCAGGTCCTCGAGCCCCTCCAGCAGCCCCTGCCACCTCTCCCGGCTCTGCCTGGTAACGGGGTGTCTTCTCCGGCAGGTGGATCTACCGAAGCTGCTGCAGTAGGGAGCGGGACGGCTTTGCCCCCGCAGCCCGGCGTGGCAGACCCCGGGACTCTCGCCTTCCTCGTGACTCTTGCCATGACGAGCCCTCTGGGACCCTGCAGTGACCGACGCCGAGGAGCAGCGATCTCTCTGGGACTGATGGAGGAAGGGCCGGGCCCGAGGAGGGCCAGCACGGCCGTTCGATGCAGTGTGTGAGGAAGACCTTGTATTTATTGTTGTTACGGTTGCGAAGCCCTCAAGCTCTCTCTTCTGCCAGCACCGTGCCCAGCTCTGTCCGGCCGCTCGGGGATGTCAAGGACGGAGGAGGGGGTGGTGGCTGTCCCCACGTCCCTGCTGCGTCCAACCCCACCGCGGGGAACGGGGGCTCGTGGTGGAAGGGAGGCAGTGCCGGGGCTGGGGGGTGCAGAGGGGCCGGGGGTCCCCTGGGAGCGCACCGAGGGGCTGATGCCCTCCAGCCTGGTCCAACCTGGGCCGAGCAGATGGACCGCCCCATCCAGGGGACATCTGGGCCATCGTCACCACTTGTGTCCCCCCGGGGTCTCCGAGTGGCCGGGAGGGTGACGGGGACATCGGTGGTACACGGGGTAGGAGGTGGTGGAGAGCTGCAGAAGGAGGAGGAGCTGGGGTGGGGGCGTGCCCCCAGGGCTGTCCCCAGGGCTGTCCCCAGGGCCCCAGGGCTGTCCTGCCCCTGCAGGATGCGGGACCTGACCTCTGCACCCAGACATTTGTCCCTGTGCGGTGACCAAGTGCTCCGTGGGAAGAGCAGGGCTCGTAGGGGGGTCTGCTCCTGGGGTGGGGGGCAGCAGGAGGGGGTGGCAGTGGCCCCCCGTGCTGCCAGCATCACCTGCAGCCCTGCCAGCTCCTCTGCCCGTGGGCATGGGGCCAGGCAGGGGACGCTGTCTGCCCATGAAGCCCTGACTGGGGAGGGCAGCGGGTTTTGGGGCCGCTGTGCTCACCCCTGGTGTGAAGCATTGCTCACGATTTGTACAACTGCGGCCACTGCATCAGCAATAAAGCTCACCCAACGCTTCCGTGCGCCTCGGGGACGGGGCTGGGGGGACGATCACCCCCCAGGAGCCACCAGCACTGCACCCCTGCTGCACACCGGGGTCCCAGGAGGGGGTTACTGGGGTTGTTTGCATGCAGCTCGCCTTCTGGGGCAGCTCTGCCAGCACGCAGAGCCCTGCCATGGGGACACCACAACTGGTGGCACCCTGGGGCCACCCAAAAACCCCAAAAGGGCACCTCACCCCAAAATTGGGCACCCTGAGGCCACCTGGGCATCCCAAATTGGGCACCCAGCTGGTGTTGGATATCCAGAACCTGGCACCCTGCAGCCACGTGGTCACCCCCAGCTGGGCACCCTGGGGCCACCCAGAGCTGTGCCAGGGCTCCCCAGAGGCGGTGATGGCAGCACCCAGCTGAGGCCAGACCCGGGGTGCAGGTGGGCACCAGGGCGGGCCCTTGGGGGGCTCCCTCCTTTCTTGGGGTCCCCCTGGCTGCAGGCTGCGTGGCTGAGTGGCGGGTTCTGGAAACGGGGAGAAATGCCTTTATTTGGGCATTTCACACGACGGCACCCATGCAGCACGGGAGGGTGGCCAGCCCAGCTGGGGGGAGGCATGAGGGCATGGGGGCAGGGGGGACCCCGCCACCCCCAGCCCCGGTGCTGCCCCCGGGGTCACACAGCTCCTCGGGGACAGGGACAGGGCAGGGGTGTCTGGGGGTGTGGGGGCTGTGGGGGTGCTTGGCACCCCGCTGGGGGCACCTATGGGTGGGGGCGTGGTACCCAGAGACCCCATGGGGCACCGCAAGTGGGCTACCCTGGGGTGAGCCCAAACCGGGCATGGTGGGGCACCCCGGAGCCCTCTGGGCACCCAAACCGGGCACCTGGGGGCACCCCGGACCCTCTGGGCACCGAATCGGGGCACCGCGGAGCACCCAAGCCGGACACCTTGGGGGCACCCCAAATCGGTGACCCCGCCACCTCCCCGATCCGTCCACCGGGGGGCTGCCGGCACCCCCCGTGCGGCTCCCGGCGACCGGCTCCGAGCCCCGGCTGCCGGCAGGGGGCGAGCTCCGGGAGCGGGGCGGCGACTCCCGGCGGCACCGGCAGGCGGAGGGCGGCGGCGGCGGCGGCGGCGGCGGCGGCGGCGGGGGGGG
>CM021722.1:572229-607670 GCA_011074415.1 Stictonetta naevosa | reverse complement strand
CGGCGGTGAGCGCCTCGCCCGGGGGCTGCGGGGCCGGGGCCGGGCTCCCCAGGCCGTGCCGCCGCCGGGGCCGGCCCGGTGCGGCCGGGGGCAGGCAGGGAGCTCCCCGCGGCCTCGCGTCGGCAGCCGGAACGCGCTGGCGGTGCGGGGCTCTGGGCGGCACGGCAGCGCTGCGGGGCGAAGCCCAGCCGCACGGGCCGGAGGAGGCCTCCTGGAAACCCTCGGCTGACACGGGGCTGCGCCTGGGTCACCGACGCGCTGCTGGGGCCGTGCCGGGGGGAGCCCGCGACAAGGGGGCGATGCCCCCCGGGACCCGCTGGGCCCGGAGCTGCTCCCGCGCTGCTGCTCGGCCGCCTGGCGGGACGGGGCGGGGGGCACCCACCCGCTCACGGAGCCCCTCGTCCCGTGACGCCTGGGGCTCCGCTCGGGGCTCCTGCTGGGTCCCACCTCGGGTGGGGGCGGGTGGGGCTGCTGAGGGCCTGAACAAAGGCGTGTGGTTTCTCTTGGAACAGACCGGGCAGCCTAGCGGTCCTGCCTGCCGAGGGGTCCTCCTAAGGGCGCTTCTTTTCCCCTTTATAACTTGGTTTTGCTCGTGTCCTTGTGAAAAGCGCTCCGAGCTCTGCGGTCTGCGCACACGGAGAGCCTCCTGGCCGAGGGTCAAGAGAACCCTTGATTCTGCGGGGATTTCTGCTGCCGGTGTAAGCATCGCTTGCGCGTTCTCGGAGAGCGTCTGCTCGGCACAGTTCTCCCTCTGTGCTCCGTGTGCCAGGTTTTTTCTCTGCGGTCCCGTGTTCTTTGTGGCAACGTGGGAAGGACCCTGAGGGTTTTGGGGCAGGACTGCCTGACCTCGGCAGCGGGTGACGGAGTTGGGGGAGTTACGCAAAAGGCTGTCCAATAATTGTCTTCAGAGTGCATTAACCTAGAGCCCCCGTGAGACTCCACAACCCGGGCAGCAGCTGTGTTTTGGGGTTTCTGGTGGCCTCGGAGGCAGCGAAATGCCTGCCTGCTGCGCCTTGGGCACGTCGTCGGTGGTGGGGTCGCGTACGTCGAAGCCCAGCGAAGCTCTTCAGGGACAACTGGGGAGGAGATCGGCATCGGGTTCGTGCTGGGCCGTGGCCCGCGTCCTGTCCCCATCGTCACAGCTTCCTAGTTGAAAAATCAGTGGAAGGATTCCTGGCGATCAAAGGGGGGTTGGTGGCGCTGAAACGCACCCTGCCCACGTGCAGCTCTGTTAGTGGGCAGGGAGAGCAGAGCAGCCAACTGCCAGCAGGAAATAATCCGCAGGGGGAACAAACGTCCTTTCGGGGAGGCATCGGGGAGCCGACGGAAAAGTTCACGAGTTTTTTCCATTGTTTGAGCAAGTGTTTTCTTCACAACGTGGCGTTAAGATGTCTCGGATGAGCAGTGTCTCGTATCATGAACTCGTTGGAGCTCTCGCGGTGCTTGATGTAACCGGAGCGAGCCTCTCGCCATTCTGCTGATGCGGTGAAGTTTAGCAGAAACGCGTTTCTCCAGAGATAAAAGTTTGGGCTCCGTGTGCTCTTGCCCGGCCCTGTGAAAATCACTGCCCTACCTGGGGCTTCGCAGAGCCCCGTGGTTAGGGGAAGGCTCGCGCATGTTCCTTGCTGGGTCTGGGAGCTGGTGGGGAGCGAGCGCTGCTCCCAGCACCGGGGTTTTCGTTCCTTAAGCCGTGTCTTCTCGGGCGGAGGGGGAAGGAGAGGGGTTGACGTGTCCCCTCCTGCTCCCCGGAGCCTCCCCTGGGCTGAGGTGGGAGATGGGACCCCGAGGGGGTTCGGCTGCTGGCCGAGGTAGCGCCGCTCGCCGGGTGAAGGTCCGGGAGCTGCGGGATTGCGCGGGGGTCTCAGGTCACCCGGAACGCTTCGCTTCCACGGCGCTGCCTGCTGAGGAGCTCCTGCGAGGCTTTTTGGCCTTTCCCAGCCATAAACCCGAGCGGCGCACAGCAGCCGAGCCCAGGTCCTGCCACCCCCTGCCTGCGAGGCGACGGTCGCTCGGTGCGTGGCCGCCGCCAGCGGCTCCCGAGCCGGGGCCGGGCAGGGTCTGAGCGCGTGGCGGTGGGCGAGGGCTCACCCCGGAGCCCCGCCGACCGCTGCCTCCCCGCCGCACGTTAGCCTCCGGGACAGCGCCACTGCAGGCGCGGGCGTGCGATTTGGCTGGCGTAGGAAGCCGTGGGATTTTCCAGCCGCGATGAGCAGCAAAGCGCAGAAGGGGGCTGGTGGCTCCGCGCTCTGGCGCCTTGCAGAGGTGCTGCGCCGGGTCTCGGAGGGCTCTGGATGACTCCGAGGCACGAAGTCGCCGCTGGGTGCGCGTGGCTGAAGTGTGGCAGAAGCGTGGAAGAGGCCTCGGGTGGGTGCAGCCAGCCCCAGCTGGGCTGTGTGCAGAACGTGCCCGTCCCCGGCCCGCTGCGGGGTTACAGGGGTTGGGTGCTCCGCGTGGTTACGTTGAAGGGCTCTTGCTAATTCATGCAAAAATAATTAAAAGCATAAGTTTGTTCTAAAATAGCCTTCGTCTGCATAACTACCCAAGCAAACGGCGAGCTCTGCTGCTCCTGGAGACTTCAGCAGTTTTCCGAGGCTCTTTCCCCCTTTTTCCCCCCAGTTCTCCGCCCGTTGCTCAGCCGGACGGGGCTGTGCTCGCACAAAACGCAGAGCAGGGCGTTCTAGGGCCGCAGATCCAGGCTGCCGTCCATGCCACGGGTCCCTAGAAGCAGCTTTCCCGTGCTTCTCACGGCGATGGTGTGCGTGCTGGTTTTAGGAGTTGCAGGATCCGAACCCTTCTGCTGGGTGTTCAGCTCTGCCTTCACCCCCCGAGGGTGCAGGCAGGAGAAGGGCCAGTTACGCGCGAAGCGCTCTCCGCGGAGCGGTTCGATTTCACAAAAATCCAGCTCGATTTTTGAGGCTTGGCCCCGGTCGCTCGGGGCGAAGGGCCGGCCTCGTGCCGCTGCGTAGCGCGAGCCGCTCCTCGTGCCGGCCGGGCTCCTGCTGCCTGTGCTCCTGCAGAGCAGAGAGACGCGATGGCGATGGTGCCGCAGCCGGCAGGGGGTTCAGCACCGCGTCCCGCCCTCCCAGGGCTCTCCGGACGGGGTTCAAGTTTCATCAAACACGGAGGCAGAGCATCAAATAGCTTTTTTTTTTTAACGAAGAGGGATTTTTTAATTTGAGTGTGGCTTTTTGTAAAGTTCTGAGCAACGAGCCAGCACACAGCCGCAAAGGCACGACGATGCTCCTGGCCCTCGAGGTGCTCCTTCCTCATGGGAGCTCGGTCGAGCGGCCCCACGGGGCTGGTGCTTGAGCTGGCTGCCCGCTGTTTTTGCAGCGCACCCCGCACAAAGCCGGGCGGAGGCTGGGTGGCGCCGCGCCTCCCTTGCCCGCCGTGCCATCACCTTTTGTTCCCGGCCCCGGATGGCCATGGCCGTCACCGGAGGCACGTCTCCTGTTTCGTGTTCTCCCACTTGGTGTTTGGTAACCGCTCCGCCTCGCTTACCCTTCTCTCCTTACCGCGGTGGCACCGACTGGGCCGGCTCTAAAAGCAAACAGCGAGCGGGAGCCGGGCCCTGGCGTGGGCAGCGGCACGAGGGGAGCTCCGTGTGTTGGGGTCTCCGGCCGCCCGTGCTCCAGGAACGCGCTGCTTCCCGCAGGCTGTCCCGTACCCCCCTGCTTGTTCTGATAAATGTAAAAGCTCAGGGCTGCCGTCCCTCCATCAAGTTCAGCGGGTATTTCCCTGCAGCCCACCCGGCTCACAAGGAAAAACGAGACACTCGGGCAGCCGTGCTAGCGAGGAACTTTTTTTCAGACCTGCTTCGCAAGAACACGAATGCTGTGGGTGGGGAGGGGGCGTTCGGGGCCCTTGGCAGAGCATTTGGGGTCAGGGCGCCGCTGGCCGTGCCGGTGCTCACGGGGCTGCCGTGAGCTGGTGCCGCCAGCAGGGCACGGCCGGTGCAGGTGATTGTGGCCGGCTGGCCATTTAACGGTGGGGACGGAGAGGTTCCCCCGCTGTCAGTGTCGTTCTTGGGCCTTTTAGTTGGTGGCTCACAGCAGTCGGTCAGCTCCGCCGGCCCTTCTCTGCGGGTTGGGATTAGGTAACGCGGCTGTAAACCAGATTTGAACTTTGATTTGGTTCTTGCCATGGAGGAAAATAGTTTCGGTTGTTTGTTTTCCTCTGCAGAAAAAAATTTTGTATCAAAGGTAAAATGGACGTCGCCAGAGTTCAGGCTGTTCCCATTACTTCACGCTGTCTCCCAAATATTATTGCAGCTTTGGAATGCAGGACCTCCCCCTGCGCCACCGGTGTCCTGCACCGGGGGCATCCGGAGCCGCTTCGCCGGCGCTCGCTGCCTCGCAGCCTGGTCGGAGGCCGCTGGGTCCGTGGGCACCGGGATCTGGCCCTGCCGCAACAGCGGGCGAGGACAAAGAGCGGTCTGTGTCCTCCCAGGGCTAGCCTTTTCTTCTCTCCCCAGTTACCTTTTAATTTTACCAAAAGGGAGCTTTTTTTTTTTTGACTTGTTTAGGTTTGTCCCTGCCTGGCTTTGCGCCTCTTCCCGCAGTCCCTCGGGCAGTTGCTCGGTGCTGCGGGTGCTCGCCCCGGCTGCCTTTGTGAGACGGCCACGGCCAGCCTGGAGCCCGCTGGGCGGACGTGGGATTCCCGGGGCCATCTCCAGCCCCCCCCAAACGGTCGGGCGATGATTTTTGGCCGCGTTTGGGTGAGGAGCCTCGCAGGGAGGGCCTCGTCCCCCTGGTTGTGGGGTGCTGCGGGTCCCGGCCCTGCCCCGGGGCTCTCCCCAGCTCCCTGTGAGCCCCGCACGTGGCAGCTGCTCCAAGGCTGCCTTAAAACCCTCCCCCGAAGCTTTAAGGCAGCGCTCAGGCGTTCAACGCCTTTATGTGAAATAAGGCTAATGCCCTAAAAAGGTTCAAAGAAAAAAGAAAAAGGCGTAGGGTTTGGGTGCGCAGGAGCTCGCGTTGCTTGTGAGCCATTTGCAGCTTTGTGGTTTCAAGCCTCAGTTTCTCAGGCTTACACCAACCCTGATGGCCAAATAACGTGGGCGGGACTCTCCCTCCCTGTTTCATACGGGGATGCCGTGGGCTTCATATGGAAAAGATCCCCAGCCGCGTGCAGCACCGGGGCTGGCTGCGGGGCTGTGTCGGACCCCGCACGTTGCGCTGGGTGCCGGGGGGCTCCGGAGTCGCTGTGGTGCCGGGGCGCTCGGTGGTGAGGTTTTCAGAAGGGCCTCCTGCAGAGGATCCTCTGCTTCTGCTTCGTCCGGAGGCAGCGACCACTCGTCCCGTACCGTTGGCTCCTGCTAGCCCGGGCTGGGCCCCAGGCAGCCCCCGTGCCCTTTGGGTTACGTGCGTTGTTGTTTTCCAGGGGCTGTTGCTGTCGCGGCGTGTCAGCCTCAGCTGTTCTGCTTGCTGTTGACCTTTCTAACAATAGCTGTGTCTCCTGGCGGCCTGACACCGCTGCCCTCTTTTCCCATGGCGTCTCCTTCTCCTGATTCCCGGGGCTGGGTTCTGTGGTCAGCCAAGCTCTCCCGGCCTGGTGCTATCCAAGCTCTGAAATAAATCAAACGCCTCAGCGAGGGGAGGCGCGAGGGGTGTCAGCGGGGCCAGCGGCACGCAGCAGGTGGGGATGTCGGGGCTGGAACTGGGGCCGGGGATGGCCGCGGGGCTGGGGGCTGGGGGCTGGGGTGCGCGGGGTGCAGCCTGCGCAGGAGGAGCGCGCGCCAGGGGCGCAGCCTCCTGGAGAGCCGCGTCCTGGGAGCGGGTTTGTGTAAAAGGGCAAATCGCCACGGCTGTTTGCTAAGGAGGGGCCAGAATAAATGTTGACAAAAGGAAACATCTGTGCTGTTGGGGAGATAGCGGCCCCCCGGGGACGCCTACGAGCGCTCGAGCAGCCCCTGCTCTGGAGGGGCCGGGCTCCCCCTGGCTCCGTGCTCCCTGGGCTTCTTCCCAGCGGGGTGACCCCACGTCGCTCTGGCAAACCCTGAGAGCTTCAGTGGGTTTTGGGGTTCAGCAGGGGTTGAGCACCCCCGTCTCAGCAGCGGCCTGGCGAGGTTTCTGCCGGGCTCCTGCTGCGGTCTCACGACGGATGCGGGCTGTTGCTGTAGTTACAAGCTGTGCGCGGCCTCCTCCAGCGGCTAGGGATCAGCAGCATGTCAGCCTGCTGAATTTTGGGGCTTTAATGGATATTCCAGGTGCATCTCTTCCGAGTCTCCAGTAAGAATTTGTTTTGGCAGCAACCTGGTTTCTCTCCTGAAACTTCCAGATGCTGCAGGGCTCCCCCCCTTAACTGGGGGGGGAAATCCTCACCTGAAGTTTTGATCGAGCTTTAGAAAAAGCACGTTGCTTAAAATACCTTCTGAAACAGTGAGCCGGCTCGGTGCTCGTGGCTGGAAGGTGCAGGTAGTCTTTGGCCTCCCTTTTTCATTTCCTCGGCGGGGTGAACGAAGAGGTGATTTCTTTAAAAGCCGCCGTTTTGCCTGGAGCATGGCCGCGCAGGCCTGGAACTCCCGGTCCGCTCTGTGTTTCAGTGCCTCGCTCGTCGCCCACTTCCCCGTAACCTTGTGAGCTCCGGGCTGTGCAGGGCCGCCTGGCTCTCCACCGCTTGTTGCGGCACGGCCTGGGGCTGCCTCGGGTTCCCCCCGTCCGCCCCGGGGGTAAGCGGGGGCTGGTTGGCGGGGGCTCCCCCCGGCCCCGCGGGGCGAGCGGAGGAGCGGTGGCTGTGGGGAGCTCTTGCAGAACACGCCTCGGCCGGGGGGAGCCGCTTCTGCCAAAAGCAGCAGGAGGCTGGGGAGGGGAAATCGCCCTTCCTTCGTGGGACGCGCAGGCAGAGCTGTGGGATGAGCGCGTTCCGTGCTGCCCGCCTGGGAGGCGTTGGACTCGGGAAGCCGTCTCCGCACGGAGTTACGGCAGCCCTGCTCCGGTCAGCCTGGGTTTCTCGTGGCAAAAGGTGACCTCCCTGTAACTGCTGCTCGAAGCGAAAAGGAGAGGCCTGCCTTGTGCTTGGCAGTGAGAAGTCCCCGAGCAGCGTTCCAGCCCTGGTGTTTCTGGGCCCGGTAACGTCCAGCGGCTCACTTCCTGATTTCTGAGCTCCTCAAAGCGCTCCGGCTCCCGGCCGCCTGTTCTGGAGGCCTGCGGGCCCGGAGCGCTTCAACGGCACGCTGCCCGCCTGCGCTATGAAAGCGGCGCTCCGCTTCCTGCTCTTTTTCCTACTGAAGGTACTTGGCTGAAGTTAAGCCCCGCTGTAAGCGCAGACGGCGGGCACCAGGGGAAATGAAGCTGCGTGCGCCCGGGAGCAAAGGGTGCGCCGGGTGCTGGTCACCCGGAGCCTGACGCGCGTCGCTTTGTGCAAACCCTTTGCAGCCGCTCAGTGACTTGGAACAAGGCAGGGCAGCAGCTCGCGCTACGGGCAAATATTTAGACAAACTGCAGGCGTCAGAGGACAGAAATGAGACCTGGAGATGTTCAAGCTAGGGCTGGAAACTAAGTAAAACGCAAACAACTGTGAAAATTTGGGGGGGATGAGATAAAAGCACAGGTAGCCAGTGAGGTGGGCCTGGAAATGCCACGAGCTGCACGGGAGCACGCAGCACTGGTGGTGTGGAGTAGACCAGGGCAGTGTTAACGTGTTGTTTTTTTTCCTGAGCAATTTGGAGGAGCCCGTGCCTGACGCCAGCCATCGCCTTGGTAAGCAGCTGCTGCCCCAGCAGGAGCTCCTGGCAGTGCCTGCGGTGCTGGAGGGCAGGCGCTCTTAAATGAGCGCTTAATGAGGTGCAGGGACAGGGGCGAGGCCGGAAAAATTCCCTCGGGAATCCTCTCCCAGAGGAGGTGACACGCTGCAGCCGTGGGAGCCGCTCCTGGGCTGCCTCTTGGTAGGCAAAGGGGGAGGGGGCGACGGTCGCCTTTCCCTGCCTCTCAGCCCCTTAGCAGCAGCAGGGTGAGGCACGGGCACCCCGGTCCCCAGCACGGGCTGCTGCTTTTTGAGGCCGCTGCTGAGGTGCGCGGGGTTGGAAATGAGAAGGGAAAGAGTTAAATGCGGCTCGAATGAGTGTTGTATAACCAACCTGGCTGTGTTGTCATGGCGTAATTGCATCTGATGGTGTTTTGTCACCCTGATGACAGGCAGCGCAAGTTCGGCGATGCCTGCTGCAGCAGTGGATTATTTTAAGGTAATCCGAGGAACCGGCAGCGAGGCTGGCGATGAGAAAAGAGCCAGAGGTTGTGCTCGGGAGCCTCCTCCGAATCCCTGCGCGGGGCTCTGCGGGGAGGCGGCAGCGCCGAGGCTTTCCCGTCACAACGGCCAAACGAGGGGAGCGCTTACCTGTGGAAAGAAACACAAGGGCTTGCCTGGGGGAGCCCTTGTGCAGAGCGGGACGGAGGTGCCGGGTGCGCGGAGCCTCAACATTCCTGCACCCGGCTGTGCGTGCTCCCTGGGGTTGTCACCGGCGTGCAGCCAGCAGGTCGCTGCTCTGGGTGTCACCCCTGCTACAAGTGTGCGTGCCGGAGGAGAGGCGGGCATCCTGGGGGACAACAAAAGGGAAGAGCCCGCTCGGCAGGAGGATGCTTCCTGGCAGGCTCCGGGATTCGGATGGAGCCCTGGAGCGGGCTGTGGTGGGAGCCCTGTTGCGCTGGGAGCTTCAGGCCTCCAGGGTTTGCTTGGGGGAAAAGTGTTAATTCCCTCGGAGGTCTGAATAAAGGTGTGGGGGATTCTGCTTAGAGCATGCCTCGTTATTCTCTCTTGCTAACGATTCTTCAACAGCTTGAAAGATGGAATCTGTTTCGTGTTGCCTGTTCTGCGTGGAGCTCAGTTGGCAATATCTTCTCTTTAGGACTTGCGGGAAGGAAAAAAAATGAACTGACTTATGCTTAGAAATAATTTAAAAGTTGAATTCTTTGGTTTCCAGACATGAAAGTATTTTGTCATGAGAGGCTCTAATCTGGTAACCCTTCAGCCTAGACTAAAGGCTAATTGTTTTAAATTGCACCACATGCCCTATCTCGGAAGCAGTTCCCCCGCTGCGCAGGGCAGCTGCTAGTGCTGCCACCCTCGAGGGGGATGGTGAGGCAGATAAACTCAAAGCGGTGTCTGCAGAATCGGTACTTAAAGGTGTCCGCGCGCAGCCGAAGCGAGCAGAGCGGCCGCGCGCCCCAGGCAGAGGCACTCTGGCACTCAGACACCAGCGTGTCCCTCGTCACTTCTCCGAAGACGCAGAAGCCCTTGTCCAGTCGCTCTGCGTACAGAGGATGGAGGCACAGCCCTGTGATACAGCACGTGCACGCATCGTTTGACTTCAGTTTCCTCCCATCTGACAGCCTGAGAACCTGTCACCCAACTGCTTGTCCTGCTGCGAAAGCTCTTTCTGGGTGAAGAACCTGGTTTGCGTCCCCTGTCTTCAGCCACCAAGAGCTGTGAAAATATTTGACCACTTGCTGGGTTTGAAGCTCCCTGGGAGGAAATGCACGTTCAGCTTGAAAACGACCTTGTCTGACGCTGGGGAAGCTTGCTGTTGTAATTTAACACAGCAGCAGAGCCTCAGGAATCCACGTCAACATCTGGGAACTGACGGACGCGCTGGGGGTGGAAATAGAAGCGTGTCTGTAAAGGCAGCGTTGTCCTTGCTCAGTCCTGGGACGACTGCT
The DNA here is from genome assembly GCA_011074415.1 of Stictonetta naevosa. Classification (NCBI taxonomy): domain Eukaryota; kingdom Metazoa; phylum Chordata; class Aves; order Anseriformes; family Anatidae; genus Stictonetta; species Stictonetta naevosa. The sequence goes on along the minus strand of CM021722.1, from coordinate 598,020 downwards.
GCCTTCTTCCGAGGGCGACGGCCGGCCTGGGTGCAGGTTGGCACGGCGCGCTCACGGCCGCTGAATGGCAGCCTGCATGTGGCTGTTGCATAACTGCAGACAGCAGTCGTCCTGTTTGCTCCTCCCCAGCCACCGCTGCAAGCCCTACCCTGACGTTCTTGCAAGTACTTCGCGTTCCAGCTTCTCTCCGGTATTGCCCTTTCCTCCACCAAAACCCTCGTGGCTGAACAGGGAACGTGAAATGAGCAAGCTGGAACACGTATGAAGTTCCAAGCGAGGAAGTAGCACACCTATGGCGCTCCCAAACCCAACAAAGCAGCCTCGTGTCTTCAGGAGCTGGATTTCTCGGTTCCTATGTCAGCATGGCATCAAGCAGTGAGACCGGGCAGTGAATTCTGTTCCTTTTGAGCAGCAGCACTGCTTTCATGCCCGATTTGTGGTGCTGTTCCTAGGAGCTGGCTTTCCCAAGGCTTCAGGGATACAGGAGTGGAACTGGGATGCGGTGTAGTCTGCTTTGGGTGTTGCAAGAGGCTTGGGAAGCGCTCTTCTTCTGGTAGAGCATTTCATCTACTTTTTTTTCCTAGAGAAGTACGCCCCAGCCCAGTTCTCACAGCCTCCTTTTATACCTGAAATTTGGTCTTTCCCCATCAGTCTGATAGCCTAAAAGGGATTCTCCTCTTCCAACAAAACTCGCCTTGCTGGTAGCAGTGCTGCTCAGGATCACCACTCCGCCAGTTCTCGGTGTGCACTGGGGCACCTGAAGTCTTTGTGCTGGAAGCGAGCGGCAATCTGGGTCCCCTGGCCCAGCCGGGACAGCTTTAGTCACGTAACCAAATCCAGACAGGCTCAGCTTCATTCTTTGGGCTTCAGCAAACCCAGTTCTGCAGCTCGGAGCGAGCCCTTTAGGCCGAGGAGCCTGAAACCTGTGGCAGGTCCAGCTTGTTCGCAGGCAGCTCCTGCTGCGCGGTCGCACGGGGCAGAGCAGACCCAGGTGTCTGCTGGCACGCGGTGACTCGTGCGTGCCTTCTGCGTGCTTCATCACTGGCACAGGCCTCATGCGGGCAATGCTGCCCGGCTGCTGCTGCCGCGGGGCTCGGCGAGCCGTGATAACGAGCCGTGATAACGCCGTGGCTTTGGGGCACGGAGCCGGTGCCCGCTGTGCCGGTGGGCACAGGTGGCTGCTGCCCTTGCTGCGCCCTGGGAAGCGGGTGCAGAATGCAACATTGGTGAAAGGAGCCTCTTACTCGGTGGGCAGGAGTAAGTCAGCCCCCAGGGGTGTGCAGGGGCTCAGCAAGGTTGCTCCGTCCTTTGAAGGAAAGCCGTCTGCGATGCGTGGCCGGGTGCCGCCCGCAGGTCTGGCTGGTACTTCGGCTGGAAGTCATCCTGTGGCAAGCGCTCATTTCCCAACTAAACCTGCGAGTCTCTTTGTCCTCAGTTCCCCAGAATAATAAAGCTTGTATTGTGGGAAGTGATGGAGAATAGAACTCGTTAATCAATTGCAATTTGCCTTGCATGTGCTGCGGGTGGCTGTGCCGTGGTGGAGGTGCCCCACCTGTCCCGTGGCTGTGCTCCCCTGTGGGAAGCAGCGCGGGGCGAGCGGCTGCAGCAGGAAGCCAGGGCCCTGCTCTTCCTGCCGGTGACTCACAGGTGGCCGGGAGCTGCCACTTCAGGTCTAGGCAGGCGTCGTTGGATTCTGCTGCGGCTACTTGAGAGGCGCCTGGCTCAGGAGCGACGTTGGTGTGCTTACCACTGCGCTGGAGTAATGGAGTGCGGGAGTGCGCCTGGGTTTTTCCAGTTTAGAACATTATGGGCAGCATCTGGCTGACCGCAAAGTGGCCGAGGGACCTTGCAAGATCCATCACGGTGCTCCCGCTCTGACATGGTAACACGTTTCTGGCCTTTAATGTCTTAAACTGCTTCACCTGGATCTACGCGCACAATTTGTGCATGTTTTTGAGCTCTCTTCTGGGTCTGCTCCCTTCCTCTGAATGCTATACAAGGTTGCTCTGAGTTGGCTGTTCCTTGTGAAAATGCCCCAGGATCTGTGGTTATATCCACCTGGTTATTCAAGCTCTGGGTGCCATCCATCCCGCGGGGACGGTGCAGCTGCTATGGGGCTCCACTAGCGGCAGCAATGCACAGGAAGCATCTTATTCCAAACCCTGTCAACCTCTGTGTTGGAAGTGAGGAGGGCACAATCTGCCTTTCTTTCTAACTTCATGTCATTGCTAACTGGAATGTGTTTGTGCTTTTCAGGTGCTGGAGAATCTGGCAAAAGCACCATTGTGAAGCAGATGAAGTAAGTGAGAGTGCAGTCACGTGAACTGCATTTCAGTGCAAGATGAAGTAAGAGGTCTGTGGTGCCCTTCTGGTTTGGCTTGGGAGTGACGGCCTGGTTTTCTTCCAGGATTATTCATGAGGATGGCTATTCGGAGGAAGAATGCAAGCAATATAAAGTGGTTGTCTACAGCAATACTATCCAGTCCATCATTGCAATCATAAGAGCCATGGGAAGGCTAAAGATAGACTTTGGGGAAGTTGCCAGAGCAGTAAGTATTTCACTTATTTCCCTTAGTCTGAGTTGGTGCTGTGAGCTGTGTTAATGAATCCTGGAAATTCTGTCCGTGACGCTCATAGTGGAAGTACGTTTGTTACAAGATACGTTAGTGGGACACTTCATGATCTGTAGTTTGAATGCTCAAATAAGTAAATAAAAATCCCCAAACATTTGTCTAAGGTATTTGAATTTTTAACAAAGCTCTTAGTTTTGGTTTAGGTTGCTTGACTTTGGACATCAGTCCTCAGTAGTGTTTCAAGGCGTTGTGCCAGTTAGTCTTTAAGCTGAACCAAATAAACCTTGATCACGCTTGTTGTCTTAGCATTCTGCGGATTGGAGGCCCTCCTTTTTACCATCAGTTCTGCTGATTCCTTGTGCTCTTACTGGTGTTCACCATCAGTACTTCAAGCTGGTAGAAACTGAAGAGAGGGAGTCCTAATTGTCGTGGTGGGGGAAGGCACAGGCAGAATGGGAAGTCAGAAGCTCCTGAAAATGAGTAGGAGATGGGAACTGTGTATTCTGGGCGGTGGCTGCACAGCCTGTGACGTTTGCTGACTTGCGCTGATTCCTTGTGCTTACAGTTAATACACGGTAAGTGAAGTAACACACTTTGCCTCTTTGTGTTGCAACTGCAGATATTTGGAACTTAAGATATAAAGTGTCCTTGCTGAAGGGCATATGTTCGCTTGCACGCTAACCTAGGCTGTTACTCAACTGTTCTCCAAACCCACTCTGGCATTCTGCTCCACTTTTCCTCTGAGCTTGTGCAGGTTGAGTGGTGATCTCAGCCTGGCTAACGTGGCTGGAAGGAGGACGATGTTAAAATCCAAGTTGCTTTTTCAGCTGACCTGCCCAGGCTTAGCTTGCTTTGCAAAAGCAGAACAAGAGTTGAATGCCAAGAGTTTTCCAGTGCCCCGAACTACCCTGAAGGGCAAACAACCTGTTACAGTTTCCTAGGACAAGACCCAGGGTAACTAAATCTACTGCCTCCCAGCAAACCACAGCGTATGATTTGTCAGCGTAGCACTGTACCCGTAAGTGCAGCACGTGCAAAGACTCATAACTGAGCTCCAGCTCTGTACTGCGGTGATTTAGACCTTGATTAAATTAATTTAGGTGGCTGTTGCCTAGTGCTAGGGAGGTACCCTTTGGAGTAGCAGGCAGACTTGACTCTTTTCCAAGCCCTGCTGGTAAGTGCTGGGCAGTACAGATACAGATACTCATTGGAGAGGAGCAGATATTAGGAGGGAGGCAGTCTGCTGCAGCTGAAAACTTGCTGGGACAGTGGAAGGTCTCTTACATCTCCTGAAAGGAAGCTGGCAGGTCTGATCACTGCAGAAGTAAACATCAGTGTGGGATGTAGGTCAGCCCGTTTTCCACTTTCAAATTCTGCTTGTTAACTTGCTTAGTTTGAAAAGCTTGCAAAAAGCTTACTTTTCTGCTTGGAAAGTAAGGTCCTGCTCTAAGACTTCTGCAAATATTTTTTGTGCTCTAGGGCAAAGAGTCAAATGTGGATCAATCTGTCCCATCTCCGGATGAAACACTTGATTAGGAAATCAGTCTCCCTTCCTTCTGACAGCTGTTGCAGCAAACAGCATGTCCTCAAAGCTTTAAACCTGTAATCATCCAAAACTTGCCTTTGATACTGAGATTTTCCCTGTTACCACATGTATGACACTATGCTCTAATAAAGCTTTCTCCGTTACAAACCGCTGTTTACGGTTTAGCCTATAATAGCACGTTGGCATTCTTACCTCTCCTCCGATGATGGCATCGTGTGCCTCACTACCGAAGTGCAGCGTTTCTGATGTGAATGCTGCCTGTAACGCTGGGGTGGAGATCCCTGCGGTGCTGGTGCTAGAGAAGTGTCTTGTGCCACAGGCTGCCGCCCCGCCATCAGCGCATCCCACCCCCCAGGCTGGAGGAGGTGGTTTCTGGCCCAGAACTCGCTTTTCTGACTGCAGGACGAAAAATAACTTGGTGATTTGGGGGAGAAGACTGGACAGCACGGCAGAGGGGAACATGACTCCTTAGTGCAGTTGCTGCAGCCTCTTGAGACAGTTTCTGGTGTTAAGTTTTGATTTTTGTTTTTTGTCTTCACCTCTTCTTGCAGGATGATGCCCGTCAGCTGTTTGTATTAGCTGGAAGCGCAGAGGAGGGAGTGATGACTGCTGAGCTGGCTGGTGTGATCAAGCGGTTATGGAGAGATGCTGGGGTTCAGGCCTGCTTCAGCAGATCAAGAGAGTATCAACTTAATGACTCTGCATCATAGTAAGAGACCGTTACTGGCTTCTGGGTTCTTCACAGCAAGCCAAACACTGGTCCTCAAAAAGGACTTTGTGGCTCTAAGCAGACAGAAACCGCTTCCAGAGCGGGTGGACAGAAGCCGTAGTCTAGCTGGGCTGGGTTTTCTCAGGGCTTGGCTCTCAAGCTGACTTTGTGCTTTTAGCTGATAAAAGTCAGTTTTACTGTATCTTTTCCCTGCATATAAGACTGGAAAAAAGAAAAAGCATTCCTTGTCCTGAGCCTAGGTGAATTTGGCCATCTGTTTGTAGTGGAAAAACAATGTACCACCTTGCGTTAAGATCAATTGTTGCAGGCGATGATCAGCGACATGACCTTTACTCCTTTCCCTGCAGAAGGGAGTAACGCTTCCTGAAACCGAGCTTCTGATTTAACTACCAAATTCGCGGTGACCAACAATTTCCAATACTGGGCTCTCCTGATACTGGCAATTCAATATTCATGTAGTTGTTTTCCGTAACAGCTCTCGCTACGCTTCTGTTTCTGTGCTTAACATCACAAAGGCAGTGCTGCAGGCGAGCTATAAACCTGCTTACTGTTCTGCTTCTGAAATGCACACAATTGCTTAACAATTGGAAAGTTATGACCAGATAAATAGCGAGGAAAGCTGCAGGCTTCTGCTGGCTGGAATTAATGAGAATTTTGACCGGAATGCCTCATCTGCCTCTTCGAAATAGATTAGTGCAGGGAGGGGAAACTGCTGCTTTTAAAAAACAAGATGGTTGTTGCTTTTTTCTTTATGGAAAAAGTTGCATGCTCTGTCTCTCTAGAGCAAATGTTTTAAAAGTCAGAAGGGATGACTTTGGGGTCAGGCATGCTTCCTGATGTCCACCTGAAAATTCTTCAGTTTGGCCAAGTTTTATGCCTTTGAAAAATTAGCTTGGAAGCGCTTTATAAACTTTGGGTGAGTCACAGCTGAGCTGCCTGCAGGCTCTGTCTGTGCAGAGCGAATTTTAGCTTGAAAATAAGCAAGAATTTTCTAAAATTGTAACACCTCGGCAGATGATCATGGGTTTAGATCAAGGTAAGTGAATTGACAAGAAGATGCTCAGATTCTTGAGTACCTTTGCAGCATACAAGGAGGAAGCTTCAGATTCAAAGGGAGAAAAAAGAATAGATGAGAACGAGTGAGAGAATAGATTTAATAAAAAAGACGTGGGGGAGAGAAGGAAAGCTGAAGTTCTTCTTGCACACAGGATCTAAGGCAGAAAACCTAAGAGGCTGAGTGGAGCTTAAGGAGGAAGCTAAGATGAGGAGCCCTGCCTTTGTGGTCTTGATGGTCTGCCTGGGAAGATAATGTGAATGAAGGCAGGCTGGAGAACAGGGCATTGAGGGGCCAGCAACAAGGCAGCTTTGGGAAGAGAGGGTGTAAGCCTGCCTGAGTGCTTACATGACTTCACCTGACTGCTTTTCAAAGACTGGGTTTTAGTGGGTTGTTCCTCTTCCTCAGTATCTGCGTCATGTCCCGTCTCGGGTGTGTGTGGACACCTGCTGTGGAGAGTTGCTCTAACGGGCTGGCGTCAAATCTGCAGCAGAGGGATTTCAGCCTGTTGATGACCCGTGTGGCATTTTTCTGATACAGGCGTCAGAATTTTGCTTCCTGTCCTAAGACTGCAGGAAGTTGCATGAAGACAGCGTTGTTTTTTGAGGCAGTCACCAGGCAACTCCGCGGTTAGGAAATGCCGCGAGTGAGCGCAGAGCGCAATCACGCAGTTCAAGACCTGTTTTCTTCCCCGGGCCCCCTGCCTTGCCAACGTACCAGACGAGCGTACAGAATACAGAACGGCCAGCATTTGCTCCTCTTTGCTCAGCGTGTGGCCCCTGACCTGCCTTACCTTCTGGTGTTTCTTAATTAATTCTCTTGTCCATGCTTCAAGGATGGATGTCTTGCAATCCCTTCTTGTGGTGGTGACCATGTAGGTAGTAGCTTTTGTGTGCCGTACCGCTGGGGGAACGTCACCTCTCTGCTCCTTTCAGTGGCTGTTACAAACAGGACTGAAGTGCCAGGGCCAGCAGCCAGATCCCTTTTTGGGGTGGCTGGTTTTCCAGCTGAAATTCTGCACTGTGCGTCAAGCCTGGGGCTGGGCTCCTGGCGTCAGATCAGCCCTCAGGGCCTCTGCTGAGACACCCGAAAAGGAAAAAGAGCAAGATACAAATGATCACTTGTGAAAACGAGGTGGCTTGACTATCATCAGGAACTGACAGGAGTGCTGTGGCAGAGTGCCAGGATTTTCAAGGTTGCGTCAAATTCTTCTGAAAACTTTTCTTCCCGCTGTTGCCTGCCTGAGCCGTTCCCCTTGTGCAGCACGGATCCTGCCCGTGGCGCGGGAGGTCACCCTCGTAACGGTGTGCTTGTTGTGCATATGCAAAGGGCTGGGGCAAACTCCCAAAGATAACCAACCACTGGTGACACCAATCCAACGATCTGTCCAGGAACCTGAGTGTTCTGCAGGTTTCTTCTTGTGTGTGGTTTGTTTTTTAGAACTGTTGAGTTAACTCTCGGTGTAAACTGTGGATATTCAAACACTGGCATAAATGCTCAGTGTCTTCTCTCAGGCACCATCTGATAACGTCCCTCTAGCAACTGCTGTGCTCTCTTGGTGCGATGTTCCCAACGTCCCTATTTGCCATACTGTAGTCTCCTGTTTTTCTTTACCTCTGACGCAAGCAAACAGCTCTCCCTAGATCACCTTTCCTCTCTCCAGTGGATGCTGTGGAGAAGCGTTTGGGAACCCTGTGCACAATTCTTGGTGTCACAGCTACAGCAAACAAAAACCTGTGATCAGGCAGCAGGGTGGATGCTAAGGCTTAATGTCTTGCACACCTCTGCAGTCTCCTCTACCTGATACTTGTAAGTGTAGGTAAGCGGGTAATGCTCCAAAATATTTTGCTTGCTGGTATTGCTGCTTTTTCCGAAGGTCGTGCAGGCACCAATCTGCAGATACTGTTGGGAGCTATCTGCAGGCAATTAGCATACTTTGGGATGAACTGTTCTGTATTCTGGCATTTCTTGTCATGCTCCTAAATGCCAGTTCTGGCCTGAATTCCCTTACAGTTACGATGCTGGGTAAAACCTGGATTTCTTTTCATTTTATTTTCTTCACTTTCAAGTAGAAGCCCTGCCACGTGTCTCCTGGTGCTGCTTTCTTGTGATTCCTCTCGAGTAGCACCACCTTGGGATCACAGTTCAAGTTTCAGATGTGAGTTTTTTCATCTGCAGGTCTGTGCTGCAGACCTAGAGTCTGTCTGAGCTGCTCCAAATGAGCATTTCTATTGATAAAGTAACATGCAGCATTCCCTTTTCCTGGAAATCCCGCTCTGTTACCTTGTTTTCTGCTCTGCTTAATGTCATCATCTGCCAAAATCCACCTAAAGACGCGGGGAAAGAGGAGGCAGACTTCCAAAAATGACGTCTTTTAGATAGAGAATTCACCAGGTCTTCACCCTTCCTCTTCTTGCTGCAGGAAGGCTTGGCTGTAGATCAAGTCTGTGTGAACCGACCGCCTGACGAAGGAGGAATACTGTTCGCATTTTCAGGCTGACACGGACGGGTTCTTGTGATAAGGCTTCTGGAAAGCTCGGCGTTCGGTGGCTGCGGGTACAAACGCAGCTGGGCACAGGCTGCGCCTCCCCTGGCAGCAGGTCCGAGGCAGGCTTTGTCTGCGGCGCTGCCTCCCGGCTGCTGGGGCCGCCCCTCCCTCCCGCAGCGCTGGCTGCGAGCCGTAAGAAATGCTTTGTATGAATTCTTCAGAGCCGTTTTTGGCCTTGGGAGCATTCTTTCCAGCACTGAAAGGAAACATGACTGAGTTGTTAGGAAAATGCCACTCCAGGGCTTGTGTGAGTGTGTGGAGGAGGGGCGTTGTGTTGTATTCGCCTCCTGAAAGCTGTCCGCTCCAGAGCATCCTGCCGCTGCTGTCGGTGCTCCTTAGCAGAGCAGTCGGCCTGAGCCTGAGTCAGGATGGTGCTGAAGCTGATCAGGCTGGAACTACACATCCACGCACGCATCGGTATCGAACCAGGGCTGGACCAGCACAGCACGTCCTGGGAAGGCTTGGAGGGTCATGAACGCAAACACGAGTTACGCTGCAGACTTTTGGTCAGCATTTCTGTGCCCAAAGCCTCATTTTCAGAGTGTAAAAACAAAAAACAAAACCACAACCTTTTTGCAAGCTTGCATTTGCAAGGTGGTGTTGAGCATGAGAAATAGCTGGTTCTGTAAACACGCGGGTACGAGGTGGGGGACAAGTGTCGCAGCCTCAGCGTATGACTGCAGCCCGGTGACAAAGGAGGTTGTGACAAGGGCTGCAGGCTGTGTGGGATGTGGCAAGATTCAGTAAGGTGTACAAGTTCAGCTCTTGAAACAATATTTTAGAGGAACATCTGTAAACTCTGAGGCAAACTGGGTGATGAGTAGCTCGAAGCCGTGAGTCTCAGACTGTGCTTTTCTAGTTTTTCCAAGTTCCACCAAGTCTGTATTGTCGTGGAGGGAAACGGAGGCGATCAGCACGGACTGGGCTTCTGCAGCTGGGAGGCGTGCGGTGGCCACGGTGGCTTCTGCCCACAAAATCATCTGCCCCTGGCAAGCCCTGGGTAGCTGGAGGGGGTTGTGTGTACATGGGATCGAGTACCAAAAAATCCCCTGCTCAAAACTCCAACTGCTTTGGCCTTGTCGTGGGGTCTGGTATTTACTTGCCCTTGGAGTCCCTCTGAATTAATCTGGCCGAGTTTATTTTTAAGGGAACTTGCAGATGGAGCACTGCTTGTTCCACTGATCGATACGCAAGTGTTCGAGTGGCACTTCGCAGCGCAGCTGATGGGAGATGCCCCTATTCACTCCTCCTGGCTGCCTAAAAAGCCTTAAATGGGAATTATTCCAGCTTCATTGCCCAAACTCCTGATGCCGAAAGCTGGCAATTAGGAGCAGATGCTTTACAGCCTCAGCTTGCACGTTTATCATTTCAGTGATTTGGGGCAGCCCTGTGACCTGTATCAAAGCCAAGCCATTAGAAGTTGCTGGGTCAGTCGTTAGGTTTCATTTCCATCTCTTCCAGTGGTTCTCAACCACAGTGCCACCATTGTGCCACAGTGACAGCTGTACAGTCCTGTGCTGATTAAAAAACACTCGGGGTAAAGGTGTGCCCATAGCTGCCGGAGGTAATGCTCTCATCTCAGGTCCCTTCCGAATGGAGCTGCAGTCAGCTCTTCTCACTGGTGGAAGCAGGAGGCTTCACCATCACAACAGGCAAAAACGAGCTCGGAGGTGTTGCTGGCTAGGGCACGATTTATGGTGCTGCAGGAAACGATGTACCCAAGAGCCAAACTTCAAAGGGAGTCTGCTGAAGCTGGAACGGAGTCAGGGTCCCGGTGGGCACGGTGCTGTGGTGCCATGGAGAAACGGGCGCTTCCAGCAGCCCTGGGCAGCGGGCGCGCTCTGTGGGGCTGCCCGCAGGCACGTGGGCTTCCCAGCGTGTCGTGTTCGCAGCTTGAAAGAGTTACAACTTTCTGCTGCATCCTCCCAAAAGCTGGGATTAAGGCACCCCCGGTTGTTAGTTTGCTGTTGCTGAAGTAGGTGGATGAATCTGCCTGCTATGGGGGCTGGTCTTTACGCTTAATTCCTTCCTGCTAGTTCGTTTGATGTATCCTTGCCCTTTAAAGTGAGCCGCTGGATTTATTGCCTTGTGCTTTGATGTGAAAGACCTTGACTACTTTGAATTGCCCCAAGAGATACCAGTCTTGGCGTGGCTTCTGCATCAGCAGCACATCTTGTGCTAGCCTCTGATTAAGCATTGCTCCTGACCAGCTGAACTCCACCCAGCACGTGCTGCAAGGCCACATGAGGGGGGTAAAAAAATGATAGAAACCATCCCGAGGCAGACCCAAGGGGGTTTGTCTGTTTGCTGCGTGTTTGAGGTCTGCATTGTGTGAAGAGGATGAATAAGTTCTGTGATGACTTTCTTCTGCAGTTTATAAAAGATTCACAGCAAGCACGAAGGCTAAAAAAAGCACATCTTGTGTTGTCTCTTCTGGTTTAGTTACCTAAATGACTTGGACAGAATATCCCAGCCGACCTATATTCCGACTCAGCAGGATGTTCTGCGGACCAGAGTTAAAACTACAGGCATCGTGGAAACTCACTTCACCTTCAAGGACCTCTACTTCAAGTAAGTGAAGGGCAGCGCGCGTCCCTGTGGACTGCGGTGATTTCCTCGGTGCGTGGCGGTAAGATCCGCACCTCGGTGCAAAACGCCGCGCGCTCTTAAGTGTCCTCGCCTCCATTGTACTCCCTCTCTACTGGCGTTGCTCACTGGAGATACTGGTTTGACTTTTATTTGCCTTCTTCTATTCTTTTCAGCTGCTTTTATGTTGGAATCGCACACACAGGTACTGACTGCTTGTTTACAGGATCAGAAAAAAAATACTAAAAGGACACTGACTCCTGGGTTTTGAGTTTGAATTTAACCCCTTTCTTTGAAGTGGAAGAGAAGGGCTCTCCCTGAAGACCCAGCCTTGGCTCTGGGGTGCATGGTGTTCACAAAGCTGGTGATGACTGCTGACTGACCCTTGCTGCAGAGCAGGAGTGGGGCATGCAGGAGTGCTGGGGACTGGCCGCCTCCGCGCGACGCTGCAGGGGATGGGACTCGCCTCCCCTCTCTGCCTCCTAAGTTCAGCCCCTGAGGGGCTCAGCTACCAAGCCTGGTCCTGGCAGTGTCCCTTTCAGTATCACTAACCAAGCTCCCTCTAACCTCATAGCAGCTGCTAGTGTGCAGTCGAGCTGTCTTCCCTGCTCCTTAGAAAATCCTCGCTTTGGGTCACGATCGCGCTCCTAACAACCAGCCTGGGACCCTGGGGGTGGGCAGCGCTGTCACAGGACGTGGATGTAGGAAAACGCAGTGTCTGTATCTTGGGCGAGTTCCCTCCATCCTATAGCAATGTTTTCAAGCCTTTGTTGCTCAAAGCCTTTAAATAAGCATTTATTGGCTTATTTTTAGTTTGCGTTTGAAAAGAGTTTGGAAGAGCGATAGCAAAAATCCACGCGTTGCTTATAAAACTTGATCCGTTTGCACGCTGTTTGGGAGAGCGGTACGTTTTGGCTTCTGAAATGTCTTAACTTACGAACTGTTCTAACAAAAATGCCCAAATGCTTTGCGTCTCGGAACTATTTATATGGCTTCTGGTTCATCTAGGGAAAACTCGTCTTCCATCACGATGTTTTGGGATTAGCACTTCCAGCTGCAGCGTGTGGCGCTCTTTCAGAAATCATCACGTCTGACTAATGGGAGTGAGCTGGAGGTAGCAGGCATATTTGGCTTGATCATTGTAGCCCTTCTTTCAAAGGGAAATGACTGAGCACTCTATGCACATGCCTCAGAGGGGGTTGCTCTTTCCCCCACCCCCCAGAGCCACACAAGGTGTCTCATCTCAGAGGGATTTGCTCCGCAGAGGAAAGCATTAATGCATCTTAAACCCTGAAGCTGCCATCTTTCCTGCGACGGAAGCCTTGATGTTAAATCTCAGACATCAATAATGGGCTGAGGTAGCTTTAGTGTGACTGTGACTTGAATTTGGATTAGCTTGGAGAAGCTGAGTTGTCAGGGATGCTATTCCTCTTCAGAGGTGTCTGCGCTAACAGCAGAGAGCAGTGGCGAATAATGCAAGCTAAGTAAAGCCGGTGTCTTTGCAGAGATTTTCATCTTTCACCCCATGGTCCACTGGGACAGTTTACCTTAAATAGAAAATGGGAGTTAGCTGAACTGCTCTTCTGGCTCCCTTGTTTGCTGTCATTAAGTTGTATTGCTTTTGGCCCACACTGGATAGTGTCTGTTGTCTGCGTGTTTGCTGTGATAACAAATCGATGTTTATGATTTCCATGGCTCTTGGATATTGACTTGTATCTGGCTTGATTTAATTAAGTCGCAGCCCATCAGAACATAGTGGGCAACCCTGCATCTCATCAAAAGGCTTCGGCGAGCAGGGCGTTGTAACCATGCAAGGTGCTTGCATCTCTTCTACGGCCAGAAGTTCTGTAAGTAGCCGAAGCCTTTAAACTTCAGTAGACAACAGACACTTCTTTAAAAAAAAAACAAAACAACATAAAGCTGTTTCTTGACGTCATTAATTCTTCCGAGTCCCAGCAGTAGCATGCAGGTAGCGTGTTCCTGATAATCCTTTGTCAGATGCAGCGTAAATGAACTGGAAGAGCTGGCTGTGAGTAGGTGTTTGGAGTCCAGTCAAGCAAATGGATTGTTGCTAAGGAAATAGGAGACTGAGAACAAAATAAGCATGCCCTGGTGAATCAGCAGACTTCTGGATAGTGATGTAGGTGAACCTCTGCTTCTTCCTGCTGAAATTGCTCTAAAAAGAATTCAGTGAATTCTCCTGAGGAAGGGAGGCTCCGCGTTGTTGGCCCTGCTGATGGAAGGCTGTGTACCTGTTTTTCCCTAACCCCTGCTTGTTGGAAAGTCCTTAGCTGAGCCTCTCCATCTCTTGTGGATGGGGTGGTGGCCCGGGAGAGAGGTCTCCGTAGCTTCTGAGACTTCTCTTCTGCCTCTCCCAGGATGTTTGATGTTGGTGGCCAGCGATCAGAGCGGAAGAAGTGGATCCACTGCTTTGAAGGCGTGACAGCAATTATTTTCTGTGTGGCCCTCAGTGATTATGACCTTGTCTTGGCCGAGGACGAAGAAATGGTATGTCATCGAGGAGTTACTAACGCCTGGCTGGGCGGCCCTGTAGCAGAAGGGAGGTGGAAGCGAGTGCAGACCTTACCCTGTGTGGGACGGGCACGTCTCTAGGTCGGTCCCTTTGTTATGTGGTGGTGGTTCCCTGAAGTGACCCAAAAGCTGTAAAGAAGAGCACTTCCTTGCAGCAGCCTGCGGCGTCTTGCCCCAGAAACAGATAACTGTAATGCACAAATAAGATTTTCCCCAGGGCCTGTGTACAGGAGGGTGGCTCGTGGTGCTTGCCCCGCAGCCTGTTCCCCGAGGTGTGAGCTCCTCCGTGGAGGGTCGGGCACGGGCTGGGCAAGCGGCGGGGTGAGGCAGCACCGGCCTCTGCTCAGGGCCACACGCTGTTCCTGATGCGGTGACAGCGAGGATATGCGTGTTTAGCAGTGTCGTGCTTGGTGCCTTAGTCTGGCCTTTGTAGTAAAGCCTGTCTGCCCCCACCCCATCCTCCCCAAATAACTCTGGAGTGATGCATCACCCTCCTCTTTATTTTTACTTTTCAGAACCGGATGCATGAGAGCATGAAACTCTTTGACAGCATTTGTAACAACAAGTGGTTTACAGACACGTCGATCATTCTTTTCTTGAACAAGAAAGACCTGTTTGAGGAAAAGATTAAGAAAAGCCCACTAACGATCTGCTATCCAGAATACACAGGTAAGGTTGGGCTCACGAAATGGCATCTTGTTTGCATCACCAGCGCCAGGAATGAGTCAGTTAAAGCCTACACAATCCAAGGTTATCTTTTTCCTCGTTCCCTTGACTCTGTCTCTCGGGCAGCATCTTTGAGCTGTCCAGCTAGCTGATAACTCATTTTCTCAGGAGGGACATGGTTGTGCGTGTCTGTGGTTTGGAATAGCCTTTGTCCACGTGTTTTATGGCCTGGAGTGTAAAAAGCAGTTGCACTTCAGCAAGTCACGGTCACTGTTTTCCACATGGTACTAGGACAATGTTTCCATTTAACCTCAATTTTAGAGGCTATCAAGCTTACCCACGTCGCGGGTAAGGCCCTTGTTCACTCTGCTTCTGCAGCCCTTCCCTGCTGCCGCCTGCACGGGGTTGGTGTGTTACGTGCTCAGTGCTTGAGGCATTTAGATTTTTGAAGCTGCCCTTCCCTCAAACCTGGTTGTTCCTGTCATTGTCACTCTTGCAATATAACTTCCTAGCACGAAGCGTTTTGGTAGCTGATGTGCAGCGTTCCCTTTTGGATATCGCTCGCAAAGAGACGTGATACGGTGATGTTCCAGTCTCTGGGCGGAGGGCTGGGGTGGGGAGCAGTCGGAGACTTGCAGCAGTGAGCGACTTGTCCAAGGTCACTGGGCAGAAGCTGGGAATAGACTTCAGATTTGCAAGAAGGGGTTAATGGTGGATTTGGATTTGTAGCTGGATAAGGCAGATGGTTGCAAGCAGCTTTATATGTGCTTAAAAGATCTGTGCAAAAACTCTCTGCTGTGAACTGCTGGCTAAAGTAAGGGCTCTTACCTTGTTCAGGCTCCAACACGTACGAGGAAGCAGCTGCGTACATCCAGTGTCAGTTTGAAGATCTGAACCGAAGAAAAGACACCAAGGAGATCTACACACACTTCACCTGTGCCACTGACACCAAGAACGTGCAGTTTGTGTTCGATGCTGTTACAGATGTTATCATTAAGAACAACCTGAAGGAATGTGGACTCTATTGAGGAGGGGCGTGGGAAGAAGGTAAAGCTAAGCTGCTTGGCTGCGCGCAGAGTTTCAGCTTTGCACACCAGCTTGGTCTGGCTCTGTCTTGTACCGCACTAATGCTCCGTGTTCTCTTTTCAGTTCTTATGATGTGGCGTTTTGAGAACCAGACTCTTTGCTGCCTCATGGGGACAGCTGCAAGCATGAACAGGACCAGGGAAACGAAAACAGCATGCAGAATCGTTGCAGTCTTTAGCACAATCTTCTGTATTAGGGACCTTTTTATTGATATGGGATGTTGAAGTTAGGTCAAGATGGAACAACCGTTAGTGTGACTAGATCATCCTGGCATCGTTTGGATGGCGTAATCTCAAATGTGTACAGCTGTTGTGAAGTTAAGGTGCTGGATTCCAGACCTTCGATATGTAGCTTTCTCTTTCTTTGGTTAACAAGCCACCACTAGTCTGTTTTTAAGGTTTTTTCCATCAAGAAAACTATAACTTTACTAAATTTTATTTCTTTATTTGCAAACAAATCTTGTTTTAAAAATAAAAACAAAAAAATCACTTAACTATGCACATGTGACCAGATCATGCAGAAGTATTCCTCTTAGCAGGAACTCTTTGTTTTTAACACTTGGTATGGTCAGAGTTTAATATTTCTGCAACTACTTAATGGATCCTTAGAGCTCTTACGGCGATAGCTTCGGCTTTTTCTGATGTGTAGTTTGTTACCGTCCTGCTACCATAAGGCTTTTTAAAGAAGCTTCTGCAGCAGGATATACAAGTCCTTTTAGTTTAAGGTTAGGGGTGAACCTGGTTTTTGCTGATATACAAATGGGATTTATACTGCGTGGTAAGCATAAAGCCAGCTTCGTGGTGAACATGGACCCGGGCTGTGTCAGTTGGAGAGCTGAAAAGCTGAGCTCCAAATTAGATGGAAAATGTGTGCTGCTACAGAGCTACTAAATCAACCACTTAGATTCTTGTGCATTTTTGGTCTAAACCGGTGGGCAATTTTTTAAAGGGTGCACTTTGTTCTGCATTTACCATGGCTTTTTCTGTTCGGAGACTCCTAAACTGTATTGACAGCATGCCTTTACTTTGTATATGTGGTGCCAAATTCTTGTTTGCCATTGTTTTTACTGTAGTAATGTTCAGAACCAGTCAGTACATTCCTTTGCTGAACCATTGCATTTAGACTCTTCCCAGTTTGTCATGTGTACAGTTTCAATCTGTTATAGTTGTTGGCAGTATTAAAATGGTGAGTAAACAGTTGAGCCTTTTTCCTAGTTTTTGTAATTCCTCCAGAAATTTTCTCCCCTTCTCTGCTTTGCCCGTCCAGCTGAAGGAAGGCATGCACTTCGCTGGGAAGTGGGCGTAGTGGATGGGATGTGCCCGGGAGGGCTCCTCAGGCTGTGTAATACACGGCTCCTGGAGCTCTCTGCTGCTCCCGAAGGCTGGGGTTGGCACAGATGGCAGAGAGCAGCCATCCATCCAGTTGTTCACTGCTCTGGGCTGCTGTTAGGTGACGTGGCTGTAACCCGTTCTGAAGCTTCTTGCCTAGAACTGCAGCACTGCAAGAGTGAGATACCCGAGGGATGCTTCTGGGTGCGGGAAATGGCCATCCCACGGTGTCTGCTGGGTGCCAAGCGTGCGGCAGTGCCCAGCAGCTCTACAGACTGCGGTTATAGTTTGGGAAAAAAGTGTCCAGACTACCTTGAGCTCTACTGCCTGCCTGACAACTCCCTTTTAGCAAGGCCTCGAGGCTTTACTTGAGCTTCACTCTAATGCATGACACAGCTCTTAAACAAATTAGTGCAGAACTCCCCTGTAATCGCATAACAACCAACCAGCGCTCCTCACTGCTGCTGGAGCCGGGCGGGAGGGCAGCCCCATGTACGTCCCTTATCATGGGGGGGTGTTTCAGGAAGGCTTAATTCCAGCTGGCAGTGGTCTGGTGGCACCCATGTGTCCCCCTGGACCAGGAGGGCGGTGGCCCTGCTCCGTGCTGCCTGGGCACAGCTGATGGTGGCGGGGGCCCCGTGTGTGCAGCGCGTGGGGAGAGCAGCTCAGGCAAAGAACGCAAAATGTTCCTTGCTTCAGGCGTTCTGACACAGGAAAGGGGCTTGGGAGCAATCATCACAGAGACATCCAGGTGGGAGAAATGAGACATCCATGTCATGCATATTTCTTTATTTTTTTCCCCTACTGTTAAGTGAAGCCGTACAGGTGACCCTGCAGTAGATATTGAGAGGATACAGGACTTGTCTACAGAACCGACACAGATTTATTTACAGTGAGAGCAAATACAGCTCTAAGTAGCAGAATGAAAATCTTTCAAGTAACCATTTCCTCTTTATCCGACCCCTTCCTCCGCTGGAGGCGTGATGATGGCGTCCCTTGGCCCCCAATGCCCGTGCTCCTGCGTCCCCTGCCCTGGCTGGTGGGCGCGGGGCAAGGTGGCCAGGACCGGCCGCTCGTCTGCTTAAGGCTGTCTGGGGGCAGAAAGCACAACCGGGGGCAGCAGCAGCTCTTGACCTTTTCCCGGTAGGAAGATTTTTCTGAGAAATTCACCGAAGTCTCAGGACTTATATACAGCACATAATAATTAATTCCTCCTGCCGTAGGGCTGCCTACCAGGCGTGACTCGGAGGCAGCACCCCTCTTGCCCAGAAACTCCCCGTTCAACCCAATTAAGGTTTGACAAAGCGGGCGAGGGCAGGGCGGGTGCCTGGCACCGGTCCCGTGGCGGTGCCACCTTCGGCTGCACCGGGGGGCACACGGCGGCTCGGCGTTGGTTTCTCTGGTGCACTGGGGTCTGCGTGCTCTTTGGCTCAAACCTCTCTGCATCTCATTTATAAACGCTGACTTTCAAGCACTGCAGGGAGCCGGGGTTTCTTTAAAAAGAGGAAATGGCCATGAAAGGGAGCAGGAAGTTCGGCTTCAGCCCCTTCCTATTACGGGCTTGAACGCAGGTGTTTGGTTGGGCAGGTCATAGAAAAAGTGGGGGCCAGGTAGCTTTTTTGTTTCTTTAATCCTTTTGGCTCTGCTCAGCAGAACGGCGATGCGAAGCTGAAGTCATTTTCTCTTCTGGCAGGGAGGAGGAAAGAAGAGGGTGTTAAACACAGCAAAGGTGTTACTAGCGTAACGCCCAGGAAGGGCTCTTGGAGAGGCCAATCTGCACTGCACCATCAGCTTAAACAGCAGGGCCCGGGCGGCAGCACGTAGCTGGAAGGTGAGGGTGCTGTAAACCTGTTATTCCCTAGCTGATCATTCGCTGTAGCTTTTGCTGCTGCCTGTAACCCCGGGAGAAGGCAGGCTCCCCCGGCTGCTGCCAGCACTCGATATGCTCATCTTTTCCACGGTGCCAGCAGCGGGCTCGTGGCTGAAGCCTGCTGCGTGCTCCAAGCAGAAGGGGGCTGCGTTGGTGTGGGGGGCCCTGGCCCAAGACTTCACCCCGTCCTATTGCCTGCCCCATTTCCCCTGCATCTGTCGTAGCAGTCAGGCACAAGGGGAGCTCCTGCTGCTGTTTTTCAGGGAGCGGTGAGCAGAGCGTCGCAGCCAGCGGCTGGAAGCTGCTTTGGAACTGGGGGTAGAAAGCATACCAACTCTAATTAAACCTTAATTAAACCGTTGACCAGCCAAAAGGCCACCTGGAGCAGAGTGCTGCACGTGGTTCCGTGCCTCCCCCTGCCCGGGGTGCTGCTGGCGTTACTCCCGCGGCCAGGGCTGCCCACGGCTCCCGGCCGGCTTCAGACACGCTGCGGGCAACGCGGGGCAGCCGAGTGCCTGCGCGGCAGCGCCCGCCGTGTTGCGGCAACAGGAGGCCTGAGATAAAGACGTCTGATCTTGCTTAAGTGCATAGTTTGGGCTATAATCTGTTGTTTCCATCTCTCCACAATGCAGGGGCGTGAACGTGTTTCGTCAGGCTGCTTTGCAGCAATAACCGGGCTGCTCGGGGAGCGGGGCGAAGCTGTGCCCAGGCAGTGCTGCCCTCCTGCTGCCGCCGGCACGTCCCTCGCCCCCGGAGGTTCCCAGCCCCAGGCTCGGGGGCTGCCCTCGCCCCGCTGGCTGTGGAGCCCCCCCTTCCCCAGCGCTTTTGGTGGCTCAGAGGCTGCTGCTCGCGGCCGCCACGGGGAGTACCTGCCGCGCAGATGTTCAGAAGAGCCCGCAGTCCTTGAGGTTCTCTTTGATGATGACATCTGTGACTGCGTCAAAGACGAATTTGACGTTCTGTGTGTCTGTGGCACAGGTCATGTGGCTGTAGATTTCCTTCACGTCCTTTCGCATGTTGAGATCAAGGAACTGGGTCTTGATGTAATTTCCTGCGTCTTCAAATGTGTTGGGACCTGCGGAGGGAGGGAGCGATTCGCTGCGGGTGCCTCTGCCGGGGTGGTGACGCTCGGGGCCGGGGACCTGGGGACGCTTGGGGCTTGTGTTCGGGTGTCAGACCCGCAGCCTGCCTCCCAGCTGGGTGCCAACCGCAGCTACCAACTCAGTTTTAAAAGAAGGCATTTTACCCTGCTTCCATCCTTCCAGATGGCTTGCACCAGTCATGCTGGCCTTGCCCCCGGTTCGCTCCCAGCTCCAGGGACTGCTCCCAGCACAATGGAGCCGGTGAAGGCCAGCCCCCAGGGGACCAGACCCACTCACCATCATAATCGGGGAAGCAGATGCTGAGATGGACCTTCTTGATCTTTTCCTCAAAAAGGTCCTTCTTGTTGAGGAAGAGGATGATGGACGTGGCGGCGAAGAACTTGTGGTTGCATATACTGTTGAATAGGTGCAGGGATTCATGCATGCGGTTCTGAAAGCAAACGGGACAGAGCGCGGGCACTTGGTTAAAACCAAACCATCTTTTGTGCCCCGGTGCTGTGACGGGTGCTTTGCCCCAAGCTGCTGCTGCAAAACAAAGAGCAGCAGCAGTGGAGCAACGCTTGGGGCTGCGCCCTTTGCTACAGCAGCA
This sequence comes from Stictonetta naevosa, assembly GCA_011074415.1. Taxonomy (NCBI): domain Eukaryota; kingdom Metazoa; phylum Chordata; class Aves; order Anseriformes; family Anatidae; genus Stictonetta; species Stictonetta naevosa. The sequence goes on along the minus strand of CM021722.1, from coordinate 577,809 downwards.
AATGGCTCTACCCTCCAAAGAGCCCCCTTGCTCCTCGGAAGAGCCGCAAAGCCCCTGCACCATGACGCGAGCGAGCCGGGTACGTTGGGGTGCTGCTCATGGCGGGGAGCAGCACTGGAGCTGCGAAGCGGCTGCGGGCACTGTGGGGCTCTGGGGCTCCGGTCCTGACGGTCAGCAGCACTGGCTTGCACTGATCCTGCTGGGAGAATCGTTGGCAGGAGGAGCCCCAAGCAAGGGCCCCGTGCCCCTATCCGCGCCAGCCAGGCGGTGCTGTGATGCCGCAGGATTTCCCCGGGGTGCTGCAGTCCTCGGCCGTTACCGGCAGCTTGGCTTCGAAGGAGCACGGAGAGGGGAAGGCTCTGGTCTAGGAGCAGAGGCGCGTTTTCCAGTTCGCTGCAGGGAGGACGAGGCTCCATCCAGCTGGACCTTTGCGGCTGCCCACTGCAGGCAGGTGCTTTGATGGGGATGGGTTTTCCTTGTCCAGCTCCCCGTTGTGGCAGCGTTCCTGTATCGCTTCGGTGACTGGGGCACCTGCAGGGCCACGTTTGGCTTAATCCTGCCCTGTCCTTTGCAGGGGGAGCATTACAGCCTCTCCCAAGGGCTTCGGTGAGAAAGGTGTTGTTGTGAGGGGCCGGCGGCAGCCTGGGCGCTCCCGGTGTCACCCGGCCCCAGGCATTGGAGCCTGGCTCTGGCAGCGCCCAGCTCAGCACAGCGGTGAGCGTCCACGGGACCGTCTGCTGCGGGAGATAGCGGCAAGGAGACTTCGCCCCAAGCCCCGGCGCAGGGGAGATGGCAGCCTGCCTTTCCTGGTTGTCTTCGCCCCTTATTTTTGATGAGAAATACTGCATCTTCTTGGGGCCGTTGTGTTTCTGCTCTCCAGGTCTCTGCCCTCGAAGCTGCTTTCCCCAAGTCCCCCCCTCGTGGGGGGGGAGCAGCGGCCCCTCCGGAGCAGCCCCTGCCCAGCACCCAGAGGCTTCGCTTGGTGAGCTGCTGCTCTCCTTCCCCGTGCTGCTGCTTGTGGGGAGCAGCGGAGGGTAAAAGCTGTGCCCTGTTGCTGCTCCTCCACCCCCCAGCGCCCTGATTTGCTTTGTTCCTCCACCAGGGCTCGCTGGGCCCCTCTGCCGGGGCTTCCTCCCCTCCTGCCTTGGCTCCGCTGTGTTCGGGTTTGCTCGCGGGGCTTTGCAGCACCTGGGTGTTTGTTCCCATAGGATGTGAGCTCTTGAGCTCTTGGAAGGAGCTGGTTTTTCCTCGTGGTCAGCAGGATCAGACCCACGGCACAACCGCCCCAGCGTCAGCTTGGTTGGGCTGTTCCTGCCCCGGGGGAGGAACACGGGTGCACGCAGGGGCTGGGGCTGGGCTGAGCCACCCCTGGTGCCCCCGGTCCCGTGGCTGTGCCCCAGGCACCCAGAGCATTCGCCTGCCCCACTGCGGCCACCCCGCATGGGTGCTGCCACCCAGCTCCTCTCCCCCATCGCTGCTGAGCCATTCCCCGGCCCCGAACCCACCACTTCGTCGTCCTCCACCAGCACCATGTCGTAGGCGCTCAGCGCCCCGCAGAAGATGATGCAGGTCACCCCCTCGAAGCAGTGGATCCACTTCTTGCGCTCGGATCTCTGCCCTCCCACGTCGAACATCCTGCGGAGGGGACAAGGAGGGGGCGGTGACACGTCTGCTCCTGCCACCCCCGCTGGGATGGTCCCAGTGCCCCCATAGCACCCGGGGGCACGGGGGGTGCGGTGACCCATCTCGCATCCCTCGTCTAGGCAGCGCCGGAGGCCCCGGAGCATCAGGGGGACATTCGGTACCTTCATCCCTGACCCTGTCCCCACTGTTGGGGCTGGAGGGGCTGCCCCTGCTCACGGGGGTGCGTGGGTGTGGGTGTGGGTGTGGGTGTGGGTGTGGGTGTGCGCCCACCTGAAATTCAGGTCCTTGACAGAGAATTTGGTCTCAATGATGCCCGTGGTCTTCACGCGGGACCGCAGCACGTCCTGCTCGTTGGGGAGGTACCCGGGGGCCGTGATCCTGTCCAGCTGGTTCAGGTAGCTGCGGGGACGGCAGGGGACACGCTGTGGAGGGGCTGGGGACGTCCCGGTCCCCGCGGGGGGAGCGATGCCAGCCCCGGGTGACAGCTGGGCTCTCAGGGGTGTCTGCGGCTGGGGCTTGGTGAAGGACGTGGCTCCAACCCGCACCCTGCGGGGCGCAGCGAGACCGCGGGTGGGCACAGATGGCCCTGAGCTGGCCTCACCCTGCCCACGCACTGGGGACATGGGGGGGCTGCGGCCAGCCGGCACCGGTGGGGCCCTTGGGTGGACGAAGAACGGGGCGGTGGGCTGCGGTGGGCTGCGGCTGTTCCCAGAAGCAGGGAGCGGATTTTGGAGCTGGGAGCGATTGCAGCAGGCGGGGGTCCCCGTGCACGTCCCCGCACTCACTACGCGGCCGAGTCGTTGAGCTGGTACTCGGCGGCTCTGTCGAAGCAAGCCTGCACCCCGCCGTCCTTCCACAGCTTCTTTATGCAGTCGACAAGCTCGGGGGGCATGGTGCCCTCCTCGATGGAGTCGGCCAGGTTGAAGAGCTGCCGGCCGTCGTCCTGCGGGAGAGAGCCCTTCGCCACCGTCCCCACGCGCCGTCCCTTCCCCTCGTCCCCTGGGGGGGGGACGCCCCCACTGACCGCCCGTCCCGACTCGGCGTAGTCGATGCCCAGCGTGGACATGGCGCGGATGATGGCCAGGATGGACTGCAGGATGTTGCCGTAGATGATGGCCTTGAACTCCATGCACTCCTCGGGCGTGTAGCCGTCCTGGTGGATGATCCTGGGGGGGGACACCAGCCTCAGCCCCACAGCCCGGCACCCCGGGGTGCCCCCTCTCTCTCCAGCATCTCTCCCTCTTTGGGAGCCCACCACCAGCACGGCACTGGGGAGACCCCCCAGGTCCTATGGTCCCCATGCCCCCTCCAGGGGTTTCCAGAGCTCAGTCCTTGTCGTGTGTCCCCCCCCAGTCTGGGTACCCAGCCATCGGGCGCAGCCACAGCCGTACTCACTTCATCTGCTTCACAATGGTGCTCTTGCCCGACTCTCCAGCCCCTGGAAAGGAGTCAAAGGAAACCTCAGAGGTGGCTGGGGCACGCCGCAGGCCTGACGCCACGGTGAGGGGCGCTGCCGTGTCCCCCTGCCCTGCCCATCGCCGTGGCTTCAGGCCTGCAGAGGCTGCCACCAGCCCTGCGCTGCCTCGGCGATTGCCTTGCTGCTTTAAGCGGCTTAGGGCAGCACAGGAAGCTGCTTAGAATTAGGGTGCTAATCGCCTTGACCCCGGCCCCCCCTCACCTGGCTAAGCCCCCGCTGCTGCTCCTGCCCCCCGTGGGGTTACCCCGATGGCCGAGCGGGGTGCAGGGTCCTCCAAGGGACGGTCCCCTCCTGTGCGCAGCGGTGGGGCAGGGTTTGGGGATGCTGGGGGTCCCACTGACACCCCCCCACCCCCACAGGTGTCACCAAGGTGTCCTGGCCTCAGCCAGTCCATTCCCCATCCCCACCGTGTCCCCTTGGTCCCCGCCATCCATCCACACGCCACCAAGAGCAGATGCCACCCCTGGCTCTTCCCAGGCACAACCCTGGGGGACATCCAGCGGAGGGACATCCTCTGCTCGCTACGAACAGCTCGTCAGACTAAGGAGAGCCCACCCGGCGCTGAGGGGAAGGGGCTCTCCTGGGGACAAAAAGGGGCAGCACGAGGAGAGGATGGGGCCAGGGGCTGCGTGTCACCGCACCGGCACCTCTGGGGCACCTGGCACCACAGACACAGCCCCGGTCGCTTGCCCCAGTTGCTTTTGCTCTGTGCCCGTCCCCAGAGGATACATCCCCCCCATCGATGGGGTCCCTGTGCCAGGCAGGGACATGGGACAGTTCCCGGGACCTCCCTGTGCCCAGCCACCCCCTGCGGGGACGTCCCCTCCGCCCTACCGAGCAGCAGCAACTTGACCGTCTTCGCCTCCTTATCCGCGTCCTCCTGGAGCTTCTTCTCCAGCTCCTTGGACCTCTTGGCCATCTCCTTGTCCTCCGCGCTCGCCCCGCTCCCCATGGCCTCGTCTTCCTCTTCCAACGCCTCGAGCTCCTCTAGGTCCCCGGGCTCTTCCAGCTCTTCGCGGGGGCCGCGCGCGCACCCCGGGGGCGGGCGGAGGGTGAGGGGGGAGAAAGGGAAGCCCCGAAAGGCCGAACCAGGCGCCCGCTGCCCCGCGCCGTGCCGGGGGTGCCGGAGCGCTCGCCTGGGTGCTCGCGGGCTGGCTGCCCCCCGAGCTCTCTCTTAATTCCCCATGGATAACCCAATTTCTGGGCTGACGGATTTGGGGACTTTTTATCTCTCCATGTGACCCAGGAAATCCAATTAGCCCAAGATGGCAAAGATTAGGGCTCGGAAAAGAAAGAGCATCTCGGGGAGGCGGCCAGGGAGGTGGGCACGGGGCCTTACGTAAGGGGGCAGGTGGCGTGTCACCCCCTGCCCGCAGGGGACGGGGACTCCCCAGGTCCTGTGGGGTGTCTGGGGGGCTCTGTGGGTTTGGGGCACCCCGCTTGTGGGTGCCCCCCCGCGGGGCTTTGTGCTGGGCTTTGTGCTGGGGATGGGCTCAGCCCACCTCGCGTCACACCCAGGGACCCCGGGTGCTGCCGGGGCGGTGACAAGGGGACGGTGACAAGGGGATGGTGGGGCTGTGGGTTTCCTCCTGTTGGGGAAATGGAGCTAATTGTCGGAGGCAGTAACGAGCACCCGTAATCCTGCTCTGCTGAGCGCCGCTCGCTGCTGCCTAAGCTCTTTAACAGGACGGTGCTCAGCCTTCCTCCCCCCTGCCTCCTCCTCCTCCCCAGCCCAGCACCCGTCCCCCAGCCCAGCAGGACCCCAGGACCCCAGGGTGGGTGCCCCCCCCCCGCGCTGCCGGGGCTGGCTCTGGGTGCGGAGGTGGCTCTGCTGGGGACACGCGCTGGGGCCCTGTGGCGGTGCTGCTGACTCCAGGGGTTTGTTTGTGCCCCCCCGCGCCCTGCGGTGTCACCGGGGGTGGCATCCCCGTGTTTCCCCCAGCACAAACTCGCCCCCGCCATGCCCAGCAGCGGCGGCGGCGTGGGGACAGCCTGTCCCCGCTGTCCCCACGGACACAAAGCCCCTTCTGAGCCTCTAATGAACTTGGCGCTTACGAAGGGGGTCCAATTAAAATACCAACCTCCCGACCCACAGGCGGGGGGGGGGGGGTGCTGGGGGGAGCACGGCTTTAGCCCACAGCCCAGAGCTCAGGCTGGGGGGCCCCACCGCCCCCTCCCCGACAGCTCGTGTCCCCCCAGGTGGCCCTGAAGGGCGCTGTCCCTTCGCTGTCCCCGTCGCTGGGGCTGGGGGACGCGAGGGGACGGCGGCATTCCCCCTGCTCGGGCAGCAGCTAGAAACAAACACCCCGGCTCCGGATTAGGGGCACTGGGCGCCGCCGGCACCGTGCTGCGCTCCCGGCCTGGTCACCGCACCGGGGGCAGCGGCGCAGGTAGGGACGGGGGGGACAGGAGGGGACAGGAGGGGACACCCACGGGGCACGAGCCCTTCCCCAGCCCCC
>CM021722.1:530412-551831 GCA_011074415.1 Stictonetta naevosa | reverse complement strand
CGGGGGGGAGCTGGGTTTTGGGGGGCTTCTGCTACTCACTGTAGATGCTTTTCCCGCTGGGTCGGGCAAAGCTGTTGGAGTGGCGGAGGTGGGAGCTGTCTTCCGTGTTGCTACTGGCCGGACAGACAGATGGCAGTGAGTCCGCCTGTCCCACGGCCACCGCGCCCCACAGCCCGGCTCCCGCCTCCCCATCGCTGGGGGCGCGGGACACCCACCCTGCTGGGCACTCACTGGGACGGGGGGCCGCTCCAGCGGCCGAAGGGGTCTCCCATCTTCCTGGGCAGCGATGGCCGCGCCGGCGGGGGGGGGGGGGGCGCCGTGTGTGGCTGCTGGCGGGGATGCAGGCGGTGTGCTTGCCCCTGCTCCAGCCCCGTACGGGGCACCTGGTGTGGACCCGACCGGTTTGGGGCCATGCAGGGTGGGCAGCGCCCTGCTGGAGTCCAGGGTCCGGCCTCGAGGGCTGGGCTCCGTCTGGGTGCGGGGTCCTGAGCCCAGCACCCAGCAAGGTCCCCAGGTTGCTGCGTCACCCCCCTGGGTCCCCAAAACCATTGGTGGCCCAGGACCCACCCTGTGTCCAACCCCCCCCCGCCAATGGTCACCAGCAGGACCCCTGCCCCATCCCAGCCCCGCAGGGTTCACCCGGTGGCCGGAGCCCCCCCTGTCCCCCCCACGATCTGGGGGACACCCAGAGGTCCCAGCTCACCCCAATCCCGGTGCTGTTCTCTCAGGTGCCCGGGCTGGAATTGCGCAGCTGAGGGTGGCACAGGGCAGGGGTAAGGGCTTGACGTCGGCACCGCACCCGGCTGCTCTTTGCCCGAAGGCGTCTGCTTCGAGTGGAGGGGTGGGGAGTAGGGAAACGGGGGGGGGTGGGGAGGGGGGTGAACACCAGGCACAATCAGCCGCCCCCACCCTGCTCACCCAAGGCATCCCTGGGGCACCTGCCCTGTGCCGTGGCTTCCTTGCCCCGGGGGGGCACCTGGGGGGATGGTGCCTCCACCCCAAGCCCAGGCTCCCCCCGCCCCTGGGTGAGCCCCGGTGACGTCTGACGCCGGTGGCACCCAAGCCCTTCTCCCACAGACCGCTGAGCCTCTGCCCTCTGGGTAACCCCGGCCCGCCTGGCTCGGCCGAAACTGGGCAAGTGGAGGGGAGCTGGTGGGGAGCCCTTCCCGGCTGCCAGGGAGGGGCCGGATCCGGCGTGCGGCTCCCCGCAGCGTGGGGCTTTGTCCTTTGTCCCTGGGCAGGCAGCCCTGCTTGGTCCCGTGGGGGTCTCCCCCTTGCAGGATCCGGCCCTGCTACCCCCCAGAGCATCAGGGAGGAGACCCCCCTGCCCCAGCCCTGCTCTGTGCCACCACTGGTCCTCGGTGAGGTGGGCGCTGGCCGGGATGTGGCTGGGCACGTGTCCCTGTGCCGGGGGGCGGCACACCATCCCTCCTCTCCTGGTGCGGAGCGGTGGGGCTTTGGGGTTTGGTTTGAGGCTTTTGGCTTCTCCTGCCTGATCCTGATGCACCTGGGCCAGATAAAGGGGTGGCAGGGCTGCAGTCGCTGTGTCCCCTTGACCGCCCTGACAATTCTGAGGGGGCCCTTGTGCCCACTGCCGCCCTTGCTCGGCTCCCCCCACCTTGGAGGACAGGGAGGAGCAGGGCAGGGGGCAGGGAGGGGTGCAGGGGTCGGGGTCGTGCCTCAGTTTCCCCGTGGCGCAGCCCGCACCGCTGACCACCAGGGGGCAGCACGGCCCCGCGCCGCCCCGTCCCCAGGTGTCGCCCCCCCATTTTCGGGGCCTCCGGACCTGCAGGGTCGCAGAAGTGCCCGGTGCCAGCCCGGGTCCCGCCGGCCCCGCCGTGCTCCCTGGTGCTGGGAACGCCTGTGTGACACTTCTCCGGGGGGACGCGGGTGTCCTGCTGTGGGGCATCACAGATCCCATGGGAGGTTTGGGGCTACTGCCCCCCCCCCCAAATGCCAACCCCCCCAGTAGGTACAGAGACAGGCAAGGTAATGGGATCAGTCTGTGTCCCCAGCCTCGTCCGCCCTGTCCCCAAGGGAGAGAGAGGAGGGGACCTGGGGGGGGGCAGGGGGTTGGGGTACGGGGCAAAATGCCTCCCACCCGTCCTGTGTGGCCCAGTCCTGCTCGGGGCAGCGTACATGGTGTTTGGGATCCGCGGCCGCCCAGGCGTGCCGTCCCCGTGACGCTCCCACGGCCACCAGCCAGCACCGGCTGCCCTGTGGCACGGTGCCACCGCATCACCCAGCGGGCAGGAGGCCACCCAGTGACCCTTACTGGCAGCACTGGGGTGCCCCCTCCCACCCAGCCCGGCCCTGCGGCACCAGGTTCTTCCCTGGGGACTGTCCCCAGCGGTGGCCCTGGGGATGTGACGCGCTGTGGCGTTGTGAGGAAGCAAAGTCCCCACGCTGGCCATAAACCCTGTGTCCTTTGGGCACTCATTAACCCAGGCGCCGGCACCACCCGGTCCCTGCCACAGGGGACGCGGTGACACCGGCTCAGCCTTGGGTGCCAGCAGGGACAGGAGAGCAGCTCCCGGGGATTTATGCTGGGGGATTATTCCATCCCTGCTTTACGGATCGTGGAAACCCCATGCGGGGTTTTTCTCTGGCAATGCCCATGCTGCCTCCCATCCTCTTGCCCCACACCTCCCAGCCGCCCCACTGGGCAAGCTGCGGCACTACTGTAAAATGTTACAAAATGCGTTATCTTATTTTTCCTGCCCCCACCGACCGCTCTGGCTCACAACCAGAGGTGTTTGCCTGTGCACAGCCCTGCCGGGCCCCATCACCCTTCCCCAGGCTTGGAAAGTCCCCAGGGACCAAAAGCATCCTTGGGAAGAGCCAAGAGCAGAGCTGGAAGCTTTTTCCCAGCCCAGCGGCCCCGAGCGGAGGCGGAGGATGGGGCAGAGCACAGAGCAAGGAGCTGGATTTGGCCACCCCTCCAGTGCCCGCCATCAGAAAATGCCATTTCCAGGCAACCCAAACAAGCTGGACCTGGAGCAAAACCTGGGGGCTGCTTTTTTGCAGAGGGACATGAGAAGCAGGGCTGGGTGCTGGGTGCTGGTGGGGGCTGCTGCCCCCACATTCCCCATCCTGGGGCCATTGTGGGTTTGGAAACCCCCAGGTGTCAAAATGAGTGAAACCAGTGGGTTGGCCACAAGACACAGTGCTTTTGGGGAGGAAAAGGCCCCGTCCTGCAGCTCCCATACGTGTCCCCCCTGCTAGGTGTTCAGCGTTGGCCTGTGTGCTGTGTGGGAGCCCCGAGGGAATTTTCTGCTGCAGGCTGGGGGGGGGGGGACACAGGCACATGCAACAGGGACAGCCCCGGGGACACGTCCTGATCCCGGTGCGGGGATTTTCTCTTGCATCTGCTGGGGCTGCAGGGGCAGGATCCGGCCCCAGGGTTGGGGCAGACCTGGGGGTCTCTGGGGGCAGGCAGAGAGGGACAGCAGGGCCGCGGGTTCCGGGAAGGGCCGGTGACACATCGCTCCCGGCCAGGTGCCACCGGGGCCGCGGTGACGGGGAGCAGCTGCGGCTCTGGTGGCTGGGTGCCGGCCAGCGGCGCTAACCGCCGGCAGCCTGGGTCTGTCCCCACGTCAGCGAGGCGAAGCGCGGGGCGGGCCGCGGTGTACCCGGACCTGCTGCCTAATTGCTGGGGACCGGCAGCTCCTCGTCATTTCACCGCCGGGCAGGGACATGGGGGTCGTTAACCCCTTGGGGGCTGGGAAACTGCATCGGGCCTTCCTGCCTGGGCCGGAGGAGTGGCTTGGCATGGCTCAGCACGGCTCAGCACAGCTCGGCGTGGCTCGGTGTGCTGCTTGGCACAGCCCCCAGGGCCGGGACGTCCCTCTCGGTGATGCCCAAATCCACCAAGTCCTCCTGCCCTCCGCGTGGCCTCTTCAGCTGTGGCAGTGACGATGTGCCCTGATGTCCCAGCTGTCCTGGCAATGGGCTGGGATGCCAGTTTGGGGTGAAAAGGGGAGAGATGGCGGGGTGCTCAGTGATGCCTTGACATCACTGTCCCTGCCTGCTCCTCGTGTCCTGCTCGCTCATTCCCCGCTGTCACCCTGGGCTGGGGCGCATCTGGTTCTCTTACGGTGAGCGTGCGGCCGTGGTGACGCTCCCGGGTCGCATCCTGCCTGGGCGGTGCTGGCGCCTGCACCGCAGGCTTGCCACAGGAGGGCATCATGAAGCGGGTGCAGGTGACGAGAGCTGGATCCCTGTCACCCCGCTGTGTCCCTCTGCCCTGTGGGTGCTGCCTCCCCTCCGCCTTCATCCCCAGAGGGACCTCTTGGTGTCCCCACCAAACCACTCCCTCCTGCGAGTCCTTGGGTGGCATTCCCTTTGCAGGAGCAGGAGGACAGCTCCAGGGCATTCCTGGTGCACCAGCTTCCCCAGCTCCCTCCTGCAGCAGCCTCGGAGGCTTTTGAAGGCAGCACCTGAGCAGCCTCCTCCTGTCCTCTCTATTAACCCGCTGCTGCTGCTCCTCTCTCTCATTTCTGCAGGGTGCCCGAGAGGATGCGGGCGGGCGGCCGGTGTGCCGGGACAGCTGCGCAGTTGGTGGCCCACGGCTGAGCTGCAGAGACCCGGCTGGAGGCTGGTAATCTTCATGTGTTGAGGTTTCGCTCTGAAGAGGCCAAAAAGTAAAACAGCAGCCACGGAGCTGTGATGGCAGCTAGTTTTTGGGGTGAAGAAGGAAAGCTGGCATCCCTGGGGCCACCCCTGTGCCACCCCCCATTGCTTCCCTACTCCTCTCTGACCCCCACGGGTGAGGGAGGCTGCACGCCCCCCCCCAGATGAGGGTCAGGAGCCCCCCCAGACCCGCTGCAGGCACAGCTGTGCTCCCTGTGCCAGCAGCGAGGGGTTTGCCCAGGACCCGCAGCCGAGCCCCAGCACAGGAGCAGCACCCGCAGCCCGCGGCGGCGCCCGGGGATTTCCAGAGGCGGTGGGAGACAAACGGGCAGTGGCAGCACACGGGTTTAATTAGAGGCGACGAGAGCATGCAAACGAGCAGGTTTCAGCCAAGCCGGGGGCGGCTGAGCTGCTGCAAATGGCCGCAGGCTCTGGAGGTGCTTGTTGGTGTTTCCCAGGCCCTGGGATAGTCGGGAGGATGGGTTCTGGGGGAAGCGGCGGGTGAGAGGTGCAGCGGGGGGGGGAGGCCGGAGCTCAGGGGTTGTCCCTGCTGTGCCCCTCCTGGGGGCAGGAGAGCGTGCCTTGCTGTGCACAGAGCGGGGAGGCTTGAGCAGCACGGCGAGCCCAGGGAGAGCTTGGAAGGCTTTTATTCTGCTTCCTTTTTGGTGCTTGGGATGCATCCCCCCACAGGAGGAGCTGGCATCTCCGTGGCCACAGGCCCATCCTTTGCATCCCACCCCATCCCTCCTTATCCTTGCTGCCCAACCTGGGGGCGAGCCTAACCTGAAAGCGTCCAACGTGCCCGCCCCTTCCTAGCAGCAGGATCTGGCCCTTGGAAGCGTTCCAGGGATGCCGGGCACTTCCCTCTGCCCCTAAAGCCCCACAAATTCAGGGGTCAGCAAAGTTCATCCACCAAATCCCTCATGGTGTTGGCAGAGGAAGGAACCCTGCAGAGCCCGGGAGCCCCAGTGCTTTCCTCGAAGACAGGGAGTCAAACTTCTTGCCTGGGTGGAGCTGGCAGAGCTGGTCGGGGGACTCGATCCCGTTGCTGATGCAGCCTCGACATCTGACTTGCTTTCATGCATGGGTGAATGCGGCTGTGGCTGGGGGAGGATGGGGTGGTGGTGCTTGCGAGGGGACCGCAGCCTCCCTGGGGTCTTTCCAGGAGCCCGGGTGGGTGATGAAGGCTGTGAATAAGGAGGCAGCAGGCGATGCGAACATATGACTCTGAGCTGGTCAGGATGCAGAGGATGCAGCCAAAAAAGGCTGTGACCAGGCACCGCTGTGTTTACTTGCAGTAAGCGCTTCCCTTCCCCAAAATATGAGGGGACCCTGCCGGTGACGTGCTCCTCTGTGTCAAAGCTCAACGTGGCCTCGTGGTCGGTGCGTTGAGCCTGGGGCTGCTGAGAGCAGGGACACACGGGGACCGTGCCACCGAGCACGTGGGTGCGGCGTGCACCGGGCTGACGCTTGACCAAGTAATGCTGGAGGAAATTGTGAAAGGGCGGCCAGATGCCGTCTGCATCAAGAAGTGGGAGAAGTGGTGTGAGCTGGGGGGAGCCCACACCAGGAGGTTTCCACAGTGTCAGCGGGGCGGCACGAAGGGAGGTTGAGCCGGGCGCATCGTGGACGTACCCTCCATGGGGACCACTTGGGTCCGGTCTGTCCTTGGAGGCTGGAGGAGCTGGGTCTGTAGTGGGTTCACGTGGCAAGGTTTTGGTAGCGGGGGGCCATAGGGGTGGCTTCTGTGAGAAGAATCCAGAAGCTGCCCCCTGTTAGATAAGGGCCCCGATCCTGGCCAGAGCCAAGCCAATAAGTGATGTTGTTTGTACCTCTGTGAGAGCAGATTTAAAAAGGGGAAAAAAATGCTGGGGAACAGCATCTGGGAGAGCAAGGAGTGAGACTCAGCCCTGCAGACACCAAGGTCGGTGCAGCAGGAGGGCAGGAGGTGCTCCAGGCACGCAGCAGCGGTTCCCCTGCGGCCTGTGGAGAGGTCCCTGGTGGAGCAGGCTGTCCCCCTGCACCCATGGGTCCCACACGGAGCAGATCTCCACGCTGCAGCCCGTGGAGGAGCCCACACAGGAGCAGGGGTCTGGGGGGAGCTGCCACCCGTGGGGACCCGTGCTGGAGCAGTTTGCTCCTGGGGGATGGACCCCGTGGGACGGAGCCGTGTGGGAGCAGTTGAAGAGCTGCTGCCTGTGGGCAGCCCATGAGGGATCAGTTCGGGAAGGACGGCATCCCGTGGGTGGGAGGGACCCCACGGGGAGCAGGGGCAGGGAGGGACCGAGAAGTTGCAGCGGAGGCAAAGCATCGGGGACTGACCGCAGCCCCCATTCCCCGTTCCCCTGCGCCCCTTTGGGGGAGGAGGTGGAAGAGGGTGGGTGTCAGGAAGGTGGTTTTAGTTTTAGTTTCTCACTGCTCTAGCTTGTTAGAAATAGTTAATAAATTACATTAATCTCCCTCTGTTGAGTTTGTTTTGCCCATGACAATAACTGTTGAGTGATCTCCCCATCCTTATCTCAACCCTTGAGCCCTTTCCATTGATTTTTCTCCCCCTTTCACTTTGAGGAGGAGTGAGGGAGTGGCTGTGGTGGAGCTCAGCTGCCCGGCTGAGTAAAACCACCACATGGTCAAAGCTGGTTGCAAAAAGGGGGCAGAACTGGAGAGGGGAAACAGCAGTGGGACGGTGAGTGTGTGAACCAAATCCCACCCTCTTTCCTGCTGCTCTCACCATCAGGTGGCATCTCCCGCACCTCGCGGTGCTCCGTGGTCCGGGATGGGTGCAGACACCCATGGTCCCCAGTCCCCCCGTGCTGCTTCCAGACCAGAGCAGCTGGGGTTTACTGGGGACATGCGGCTGCTGAGTGGACACATATGGCTGTTTTTTCCCTGAAAGGCAAATGCTTCCTGCCAGAAAAATGTCATTCCATCGATAAATACTCAGAATGGAAAAATGTTTGACCTTCCCTATTGTGTGACTTCCATGGGAAGTTGGCCAGGGAATAGAAGGAGCTGGCTCCCAGTCTTATTCAGCCCCGTGCAGCTTCTGCTGGACACCAGGAGGGACGTGTGCCTGGATGCCATGAGCGTCCAAGACCTTTTGCCAGCCAGCAAGGGCCTGATCAGTGTCCTAAAAATGCTCTGTGTAAACTGTTATAAAAGATTCTCCAAACCTCTGAGGACTTGGATGCTCGCTCTGTCTCTTTTGGCACATCTCAGTCTGTCTTATCTGCAAGACCCAGGCAACCAAAACAAAAGCTGGTGCTTTTTTCTCCTGATTTGGAAGGCATTTGCTGGCTGTGGTACCAACAGACATGGCAAAGGTAAGAGAATAGCAAAACCGGGTGGTTAACCCGTGGGTTAGAAGGTACCTGCAAGTCACCAGGCTTCTCATCAGCAAGGGCTGAATACGCCAACAGGGCTGGGAAAGGAGCTTAGGATTTGATGTCTTCCAGTTGCTTGTGCACGAAGATGCTTGAATGTCTCACCTCCGCATCCAGGCACTGGGAGGCAGCGGATGGATCATGCCAGCCCGGCCACAGGACCATGGAGGCCTCCTGAGATGCCTCCAGGAACTCCCTGGGGCCACCAAGTGTCTGTGTCACTGCTGTCATGGGACACAGATGGTCCTAGAGCGATACGTGTCTGAGCTGGGCCTCACACCGGAGTGATGCTGGTGCCTGCAGAATGCCTGCTGGTGCCTCCCTGGTCTTTGCCAGTCTGCGTGGAGATGCCTTGGCCAAGGCTGGTCTGTGGGACTGCAGGGAGCTGAGCCCAAGGGGGGGCTCTGAGCCGTCTCAGCCCCTGCCAGCAAGAGATGTCCACAGGTGCTGGGGTTCAGGTGCCCTCAAGGTGATGTCCAGAGCAGTGCTGCAGGATGCTCCTTGGGCCTCTCTGGGAGATGCCTCACAGGAGGGCTGTGCAGAGGGTGCCAGCCAGGATGGCTCATGCACACGGGCACCCCAGCCCATAAAAAGGCTTCAGCATCTGGCTCCAGATGCTGAAATTGGGCGACTGCTTGAAAATGTCAGCTTGCACTGAAAAAAAATAATAAAGCAGCATGGTTCTAGCTTTCAGGGTGGTGCAAAGCCAGACATCAAGAGCACAGACTGCAAAGTCCTGGGGCCATGGGCAGTCTGCAGCAGGCTGAGGAGCAGCAGATGGAGAGGAAAGCCCAGCTCCACGGCAGCTCAGACCCCATAAGCAATGCTCCATACGGCACCATCCTCACTGTCGCTTTCACAGCTAGCTTTTTTGGCTACCAGGCTGGGTATTTATAACTCTCCCCTTTTGTTTTTATTTGTGAGCAACATCTCATGGCTGCAGGGAGGACAGAAACTGCCAGCCCCCGCACGCAGGAGGCAGCCACTTCTCAGAAGAGCAGAAAAGGGTTTGCAGGTCCCAGCTGGGGACACCAGCCCCAGGAGGGGACACCACCCCGTGGGAAGCACAGCACAGGTGTCCCTGGTGGCACCCAGCTCCAGGTCCCCCCAGGACCCAAGGGTGACCCCGTGCCAAGGAAAAGGGGCTTGAGGTGCGTTTGACCTGCAGTCCTGCTCGCCGGAGGGGTTAAATCTCCTCCTCTGCTCCTGGGAATTGCCGGCTCCCTTCCAGCCTGCATAAGCCTGCGTCGCCTGCCAAAGCCCCGCTCAGGGCGCTGACGGCCGTTGTGGGGTTTTTCTGGCTGTAAACAGCGCTGCTCAGTGCTGTGGGGCAGCTGCGTGTCAGCTCCACGGCACGGGGCTGCTGGAGTGGCACTGATGGAGAGAAAAAGCCCTGATGGGGGAATATTCTCCGTTTAGTGCTTTTCACTCCAGGTATTTTGATAATATTTATTAATGATGATCTGGCAAGAGTTGCCTCCCTGTTGCTGGGACAGGCACCAGCCATGGAGCAGGCGCTCAGCAGCAGCTCCACACTGCTCCCTCGCACGGCGTGGGTTTGCTCTCCAGTGGGAGCACAGCAGTGGCCCCAGTCCCCGCCACTGATTTGGGCTCATTTCTGCCAAATCCCTTGGAGGGATGGTGCTGGCGCTGGTGGGGATCTGTGGCCACGGCAAGAACGGGATGCACGGGTCAGCGGTCGCTGTGTCTGGCCAAACCCTGCTGCTGGCTATTTTGGAAAACACGTGGGGACTCACTGCCCGGCTTGGTTTTCCCCTCCCTGGCTTCATCACCCCAAATATTTGGGGCAAAGGAAGAAGTGTGCTGCTTCACACCAGGGGTTCGCCAGCATCACCTTTGGTACCAGGGAAGGACTCGTTGGGACGAGAGGGGGGTGGGAGCAGTGCCCAGCTTGCTGGAGGGGTTAAATCTCCTCCCTGCTCTCCAGAGGAGCCAGCTCCCTTCCAGCCTGAGTAAGCCAGTCCTCGCCCCTGCCAAAATCCTGCTCGGGAACGGCACAGACCAGGGAATGCACCCAGCATAACCCAGCCTTCAGTAATTGACGCCGGCACCCCAAGTGCAGGGAGCAGCAGTGCATTCCCCCAGATCCCCCCAGACCCATCTGGGGGTGAGCACCCAACACCTCCATGGCTCCACCGGCAGCTCTGGCACCAGCTGCATGAGAGAGGTGGGAGTTTTGCCTTTCCTTCCCATTTGTTTTTTTTTTTTTTTTAAATTTATTTCTGACTCATCTCGGACTGTTGCCGGGAGGAAACTAGAATAAAAAGGACCTCGAACATCATTTGTATCAGCTAAATAAAAAACCCTCCCAAATATGCAGGGAGGAAAGTAAACCAGCTGCTGGGACCGCCCAGGACAGAGCCACTTCTCCTTCCCCCGGTCTCATTCCTATGGAGGAGGAAAACTAAATCTTTCCTCTTTCTACCAAGCCACAGCTGGTTTCCTGCTCTGCAAGCACAAAGCCAGGCCCGGAGCCGCTCACACGCTGGGGGGCAGAGGTGATGCTGGGCAGCCCCTGGCAACCTCCGGTACCCCGAAGGCATCTGACCCCAAAACCCAAGGGGTGCAGCACCATAGGGCTGCCAAACAGGGCTGGCAACCCTCAACAACGGGACTGGAAAGGAAGTGCTGGAGAGGAGGCTGTCAGGTTAATGAAGGCCATCCGTTAATAAGGGTGTCTCAGAGCTGAGGGTTCCCTGTTACCAGGGCCGCGGTCGAGCCAAAGTGGACCTGGAGATGAGGGTGCCCCAGAACCACGTGTGCCCAGGGACAAGGTTGTCCCGTTAAGGTTTCCGTGGAGGTGAGGCTGCCCCATTAATCCGGGACCCCTGGTGACACGAGTGCCCCAGTAATGCGGGTGTCCCTGCATGGCCCTGGCCCGCTGGGCTACCGAGAGGGTGTCAGATGGGGGGGGAGTCCCTTTCCTCCGCCAGGTCCCCTTTGCCGGCCAAGTGTGACTCAGCAGCGGAGCCTGGCTGGAATGCATGAAACCCAGGGGGAAACAGCCCGAAAGCAGCGTGCTGTGTGTGGGGAGGTGTGATCCGTGCCTCCAGCACACCAAGCATCCCCCAACGCAGCCACCTGCTCCAGAACCACTGGGGACGGATCCTGCTCATGGCCCCGTCTCCCAGCCCCACCCTGAGAGCTGTGGGTGGGCATGGTGCTGAGTTCACCCCCCCGGTGCTTGCGTGCTTCTTCCCAGGAATCACGCCCTGCCCCCAGCCTGCCCAGCAAACCCCCGCCAGGATCCAATTTTCCCTTTCCAGAGGGGAAAAAACTGCTTGGCTGATGCTGAGCCACTCGGGTCCAGGTGAATCCTGGGAGCTGATAGAAAACAGTGGCCAAGTGTTTGCCCTGGTACTGGGGAGGATAAATTTACCTTCCAGACTCAGTAATGATTTTTTGGAGAGGAGGGAGGCTGCTGGGCTCCTGTCCCAGTGCTGCTCCTAAATCCCATCTACCTTCTCTCAATTGCAGTAACAGCTCAGCTCCTGCTCCGTCCCTTGTGCCAGGTGCCGTATGAAGAGGAGCTAGGGATTTGTTTGCACCTTTTGGGGCTTTATTTCTTCTGAAACCCGCAGCCTGGAGATGGTCCTGCTGCAGGTGCCTCCTGCCCTGGCTGTGGGCCCCGTGGGCAGGATGCTCAGCACCAGTCTGTCTCCGCAGCGCCTGGGCCGGGTGCTGGGCTCGGTGTGCTGGGGACAGGGGCAGCACAGTGACACCGAGGCAGGGATGGGGCACGTGCTCCCTCCCCGCTGCCGCTGAGTCACCGGTGTCACCCGCTGTCACCATGCGGCTGGTGGGGTGTTGGGGGGGAGGCTGGCAGTCAGGCGTTTCCTCGAGGTCTCCCCTCTGCTTTCCGGTCCTGCGGGGCCGCAGCGGCTCCGTCCGCAGCCCCGAGCGCTCTGCCTCTGAGGGTTTTGGTCCAAGCAAAACCTTCACCTAGGGAACGGGATGGGGAGCAGGGTGAAGCACCTCCGGGGGCGGCACACGTGCTTCCCATCCCTGCTCCTTGCAACCCCCCACAGAAAGGGATGTCAGCCCACGAGTGGCCCCAGTTTCAAACTGCGTTTTTCCATCTGGGGCTGGGGGAGGCAGAGCAACCCCATGGCTTCCCTGGGGTTTGGTTGGTTGGTTGGTTGGTTTTTTCCCCCCTGAAGCAAAGGTGCTGCTTTTGGGGTCAAACACTTTGTGGTGACATTGAGCCCCAGCTACATGGGGAAGGGATGGGGCAAAGGCAGAGTGCCCCCGAGCCTTCGAGCAGCCACCCCGATGCTGGGGAAGAGGAACCAGCGGCTCCACATTGGCCGGGTACCAATCGGGCATCCCTGGGGATGGAAATGGGCCCCGTCCCAGCACATGCTCCCTGGAAAGAATTTGTTTTCCTTCTCATTAATTGGCATTTCCCTTCCTGCGCTTGCCTGTTGGCTGTGCTGGCATGGGGCTGGCTGCGGGGGATGCTCAGGGAGCCTGGGGGCGTCTCCAGTGAATGGAGGGGGGGGACAAAATGACGGAAACCACAAACGGTTTCGATGTGTTTATTAACCCAGGCACGACTTCCCCTGCCCCTGTTTCCCAATGCTGGCCACTGCATTGCGAAGCCACTCAGCTCTGTGTGTGCTGAGGACATGGGGGGGACGCAGCACCCACAGGAGCGCGGTAGCAACCTTGGGTGCCCCAGGGGCATGGCAGAGGTGGGTATGGGGAGGTGGATCTCAGCTATGGCACAGCTTTGAGCTACGTCCCCATGTCCCCATATCCATCCCCCTGTCCTTGTATTTGTCCCCATGTCCTGGGGATGGGGGAGCAGTCAGGGCACCTCGTGGCTGGAGGGCTCGTCATCGCTCGCTGTCGTGGAAAGGGTGAATGGTGCTGGCCCTGGGTCACACTCTCTCCGCGAGGAAAAGCCCGGGCAAAGGTTATTTCTTTATAAAAGATGCTTTTCCTCTTTTCCTTCCTCACCAGGAGCACGTGGTGATGAGGTCATGGAGCGCCTCGGCTCGCAGCAGGACGTGCTTCCAGCTCCGCGTCATCCCCTCTCCAGGGCCATGTTGAGCCTGTTCTTGGCCGGGCCCCTCCGAGCGGGCTGGGGGGGGGAGCTTTCTCCTGCCTCTGCCCCAAACCAGCGGCGCTCACCCCGTGCCCCTCCAGCCCCACTTTCCTCCTGGCCAAGTGACCACATCCTGAGCCTGGCATCTGGCTGTGTCCTCTGCTCCCACGGGGCTTCCCAGAGCAGCCTCTGTCCCACAGGCGAATGTGGCTTCTCCTGGAAAATCAGACCCAGATGTGGCTGAGCCACGGCTGCTGCAGCTCCTCCGAGCGGGGACAGGGCCCAGGAGGGTTGGGGGGGGGCGGGAGGGGTTTGGGGGCACGGGGACAGCAGGAGAGACCTGCTGGTGGCTGGGACCTGAATGCTCCTGGTGGGTTTTATCTCATCACGGAGCCCGGAGGGGGGGGGGGCGCGCGCGCCCCCCAATGGGGGGCTGGGGGGAGGCCCAGGGCCCCCATCATTGGGCATTGGCGGTGCCACTGCCTTTGGCTGAGCAAGGCCCCGTTTCTTTGGCTATGCAAAGCTTCCAGCTTGGCCTGGCAGCCCCGGGGTGGAAGGTCAGGGGCCAGCTCCCTTTTGATCAGCAGCTGACTCCCATCTTGGGATGGTTTTCTGAGAAACGGGTTGATTTGGGGCAGAAGAAAAGTCTCCCCCAGCTGGCGGGACAGCCGTGCTGGGGGGAGGCTGTGAGTTTTGTCAGAAGGGGGCCGCTTGGTGAGGCCAGGGCCCACCTCCCCGGGTGCACGGGGGGCTGCCGGCCCCGCTCGGGGCAAACTGGCGGGGAGCTGTGGGGCGGCGACCGCACGCTAATCAAAAGAGGATGGAAAACTCTTGTGGTTGCTCGGGAATGGAGCAGGGCTGCAAGCAGACCACACGAGCCTCCAGATACGACAGCAGTGGCCGCGGGATTAAATTCCGCTGCATTATGCTTAATTAGGAGCACCGAGGGGGGTGAGGGGGCATTGGCAGACTGGCCCCATTGCACCGCCGGGCAGGGGGAGCAGCATGGAGCCCCCTCCCCTGGGGAAGGACGGGCAAGGGGGTCCCATGTTGAGCGGGGACTTGCTTGGCTCATCTCAGCCCCCCCATATTTGAGCCACCCCGCGATCCTCAGGGATCCCGGGGCCAGTCCTCTTACACTGCTTGGGATGGGAGGAATCCCGCGGGGCGTTGCTGACTCTCCCTGGCTCGGAGGCGCTCAGCCTCCTGTCCCAGTGCTGCCTCCTGCCCCCGTCCTGCATCCCACCCTTGCGGAGGCGCAGAGCATGACCCAAACTCAGGGTCTGGCCAAGCAGGCGAGGGGCCCCAGCAGCCCCCCATGCCCCCGAGCATGGCCCTCTCTCCAGGGCCACCCCTGCCCTCACAGGTTCCCCACCATGGTTTCGTGCTCTTCAGCCTCACCGGGCACCGTTTCCGCTGGCTGCATTGCGACAGCACCTTTCTCCAGGGCAGAGCGTGCACCCAGGCACGGCGCAGCTTGGGGTGAACCCGTCGGGGTGACCAAACGTCCCCCTCCAGGCTTCTGCTCTCCGCAGCCATCCTCGTGCCAGCACGCGCGAGGGGCGTTTGGAAGAAGCCCCTGGGTGTTTTTTTGCTGCCGATGCATCTCGGCCGCCTGCAGCGGGGTTCACGGGGGATGCGAGGGGCCGGCGGAAGGATGGGTGGAGGCGTAGCAGCACATGCCAAGATGCATCAGACTGTTTTTCTGGTAGTGGCTGAAGGTTGTTTGTGCTGTCCCGGGGATGATACAATGCTCTTGGCGTAGGTGCATGTCCTTGCAGCCGGGCACACGAGGCTCTATCGACCGGGCAGGAGGGCGAGTGAGGCTGCGCTGCAGCATCTGCTCCTGCAGGCTTTTTCTCATTCCCTGGGTGAGGGAAACAATTCACGTGCTGAAAGGGCCCCGTTTTGAAAAACAAAAGCAAAAAATGCTTAAAAAACTTGAATCTACAACCACAACCATGTGCGAGCAGTCCGAGTCCCCTCACCCCCTTGCTGTAGGCTGCTCTGCTCTGCTTTCGGCCGTGGATGGGGGTCATGGAAGAGGATGGGGAAAAAGGGAAAGTGAAGGTGTCAGGGTGGGAAACGTCCCCACAGGAGGGAAGCTGAGGCCACCAGGATGGAAGCTGGGGAAGCCTCGGCCAGCTGCGAGGAAAGGGCAGGCTGGATTTAGCAGCAGGGAGCGTGGGAGCAGCTCCGTGTGCTGTACGGCAGCCTTGCACCGCGAGAGCCTGGCTGCTCCTCGGTCCCGCCGTGTCCCCCCTCGTGACACGGGGCATGGGCTGGTAGCGGGGCCTTGGAACTGGTGTTGCTTGCGAGGCACTTGGTTTCCCAGAGCCCAAAAGATGATTTTAATAAAAGCAAGTGGATTCCAGACCATTTCCAAGCAGAGAGTTTGGCTGGAGAATAAGGCTGGAAAGCTTTATGCAACACCCCAACTCCCTTTCACGCAGTTGTAGTGGGTCCAAATCTCCCCTTTTCAGCCCAAAGTGACCCATTTGACTCAGCCGGTGCCGGGGCGCAGGGCTGGCAGCCCAGCTGGGCTCGCAGCACCCGTGTGCCACAGGAGCGCATGAAAGCGGGGTGGCAGCGGTGGCCCCTGGATGCCACATGGTCCCTCTGACCATCCCAGCTGGCAAGTGCACATCAAAACATGTCCCTGTGGCGGAGGAAGGCTGGATCCAGGCATCGAGCCACAATCTCCTGCAGCCAGGGCTCATTAGGGCCAAACCACCGGCGGGCTGCATTGGCACCCTGGTCCCCAGGTAGGGCTGGGGCGCCGGGGGCTGTCCTGGAGCCGTGCGCTGGAGGGAGGAGGCAGCTTTACGGTGAAACCGCTGCTCCTAATGAAAAACAGCCTCGCAGTGGCCAAACAGCTGATCCGCGGCCGGCAGGCTGAGTAATGCCTTGCATTCCTGGCAGGAGCCACTTCCTCCTGGAGGCGCGGGCTCTTTCCCTGGCGAGCGGGGCCCTTGGCATTCGCCTTGGCATGGGGCAGCCTCCAGACATTGAGGACAGCACCGGGCTGTGAAATTATGGCTTTCTGTGCCATGAAGGGGGTCAGTTTGGTAGTTGAGCTGTCTGTCTGCCCATTTGCCTTTCCATCCAGATGGCCCCATCGATGTTTGTCTCCTTCTGTCTCCATCCACAACGAGGAAGATGATGGCGTTTGAGTCCCGCTGCGCTCTGCAACCTCCAGCACAGACCACAGCACCCTGGGGACGGGTCCTTGTCCCCCAGAGCGTGACTTTGCCTGGCAGGGGAGGGAGATCCCCCTGCTTTGGGGGCCACCCCAGATGCCAAGGATGGATGTGGGCAGGGGGAAGGGGCTCAGCATCTCCCGGGGATGGATCCTGCACGGGGCAGAGCTCCTGGCCCCAGAGCAGGAGGGCGGTGGGTGTGGAGCAGCCTGGGGCCGTGACTCAGCCCTTGCATGGCTCTTGCACACAGCCTGTCCCGTCCCTCTCCTCCCTCGTCCCCAGCACAGCCCCGGCGGCACCTGGGGAGCCAGGGCCATGGCGGGGGCGCAGGCGGGGACGGGGCCTGCGTGTGATCAGGGCCAGTGGCTGATGTAAACAGCTCTGGCTGCAGATAAACAACCAGCCCTGCTGGGGAGGACAAGCAGCTCCTCTGTTCGCGCCCGGGGCGGCCGGGCCCGATAGAGACCCTCCCCGCGCTGCCCGGGCAACATCTCCATGGCGGGGAGCGGGGCTGGTGGAGCAGAGCACCCCTTCCTGCCCCGTGCGTGGGGCTGGCACCGGGGTGCGATCCTGGGGACTATCCCCTGTGGGGTGCACACGGCTCGAGGGCGGCAGGGGGGGGATTCGGCCATCTGGGTGCACACAGAGGACAGCGATTGTGTTGTCCAGCAGAGCAGCCTGAATGCAGCAGCCAGAGCTGTGTCATAGCTCCTGCCTGGCCCTTGCAGCATCTGGGAGCCCCCCCTGGTTTGGGTGCCGCCGGTTCTCCCCCCGCGGCGCCAATGCTGGGCTTCCCTGGAGCGCTCCCAAGCCCTTTGCCCGTCCATCCTCTGCTCCTGGCGCAGAGACGCACTGTGTCCCGTCCCCCCCCATCTGCGCCCAGCTGCTGCCAGCGCAGCCCCCGGCCCTCCCCGTGGGGTGGCACCCGCCTGGCTCCAGCCGGGCTGACCGGAGGGTGCTGGGGCTGCGCCCACGCCGCACCGCAGGCAGCGAGTGGTGCCAAGCCAGCAGTGCGCAGGGCTGCGCAGGGGGTGGAGGGAAGTGGGGGCTGCCCACCCCCCCCAGCACCCCAGCACCTCAGTTCTGGCTGTACCGGGGAGCCCCGGGCACCCACGGGTGCAGCCCCCGTGTTGCTGCATGGCTCTGCATGGGGTGCAGAGCCTCCTGCCGCCACGCTGCAACCGCTGCAGCCATGGGGCTTCTGGTGGCAGCTCCTGCCCCCCCTCTGTCCCCCCAAATCTTGATGGATGCTGGGGCCACGGCAGAGCCCGTTCCGGCGAGCAGCACCCCCAGGAAGGCGTTTGGCTTGGGCTTGGCTGCATTCCTCGGCCTTGAGAGTGCCGGTGGAGGGAGCAGCGGGGCTGGAGCCCGGCGTGGCTCAGCCGTGGCGTGCTGGGGATGCGCTGAGGACACGTTTGGGGCCATCATGTGTCCTCTGTCCCCCCTAGCCACATGGCACACACCAGTGGTGTGGGGAACCGCTCCTGAATGAAAGGGAGGGGATTTATCCTGTTGGCTCCTGCCCAGGGACCCCCCAACAAGCTGTGGGGTGGGGGGGAAGTCCCCCGAGAGCCACCGTGGTTGCAAGCGGCCGGACCCTGGGTTACGATAACTATAAACAGGACTTGCTTCGCAGATGCAGCCTGACCCTGCGGTTCCCAGCCTGTCCCGCCAGCAGCCACCAAATCCCCGAAGCCCTGCACCAGTGTCCTGCAGCACTGCCCTGCCACGGGGACCCCAGCACCCACCCAGGAAGGGGGTGCAGGGCCCTGTGCACAGGGGGTGCACGAGGGTGTTTGCGGGTCCCTCTGAGGAGCAGGAGGCAGAGGGTGCAGGAGGGAAGGAGAGGGGATTTTGTGGCGCTGAGTGCTCCGGGGTGATGGCTTCAGCCTTGTCCCGTCATCTTCTCGTGACACCCTCAGTCTCCAGCACTGCCGGCCACATTCCTCCAGCTCCTCAAGGACTGGTGCGGGGCATTCCCACGGGGATTTCCAGCCTGGCATGCACCTCCCTGCCCACCCGGTCCCATGGCAGCACTGGCACAGGGGCAAGGCAGAGCCTGAGAGCGAGCCTGAGCCCGTGGGTGAATCAGCAGGAAAGGAACAGATGAGGAGCTCGCAGCACTTCCTTGCTGGAAATAACTTTCTCTGTAGCGTGGCGAGTGGGAGATGTGACTTCAGCAGATTTCCAGATAAGCCGATGGAGACGTGGGCTGAGCCTGACTGCATGTCCCATGCAGGGAGCTGGGATGGCTTTGGATGTGCTGCAGGGCTCACCCCAAGAACCCCTTGGTGTTTGCCATCCCTAAAAAGCCTGCCAGAAGGAGGCACTGGGCTGGGCTGTGCTTCTGCTCCCATCGGGGCTGGGAAGAGGGGGAATGTCTGCCCACGCTGCACCCCTCCAGCTCCCCGCATGGCTCGGGTTGGGCTGAGGTTTCCTGGGTGCTCCAACCTCGGGTGCGGAGGAGGAGACGGGGCTGCAGGTGGGATCTTGCTGGTGCCTGGCCCTTTGGAGCCGGGAGCATCCTGCCCCTTCCCTTGGGGCTGCCTGGGGCTGGGGGCTGGCAGACATGGACCACCAGCCCCCGCCGGAGCAGCAGGGACCACAACCACCATCGGCAGCCCAGAGCCGAGCAGAGCCCAGGACGATGCCCTCTGCCCCATGGCCTCATCCTGCCTTTCTCCCCCACGTAACAGCCCCTGGCTTGGGGATGGCTGTGGGGGGATGGTGACAGCAGCCACCAGGCAATACCAGAGTGGTGATGGGGCCACTGGTCCCAGTTTGCAACTGGGAAGGGGCCCTTGCCCTGCTCCCCCTCCCACAAATTTGGCATCACTAAGGAGATGCTACTGCCAGTCACCCCTAAGCTCCCGCCGTGTCTATTTCTGCCCCATGACTCAGGGATTTCGGCAGGTTTGGGAGGGGAGGAGGCGTGACAGCACTTCCCTGCCAAAATAGAAGAGGCGGCTGCTTCCTCTGCCTCCCGCGCACAGGGGGTGGATTATTAACCCGAGCGCGGCGCCGTCCGTCCAAACCCCTGCCCGCGTTCACCAGCGATACGACGACACTGTCCCATGACTCTGGGCTGTGACAATTTTCCGGTCACTTAAAGAGGAGGTGGGGGGGGGGATGGAGCGTGCAAGAGAGAAGGAGCAGCGCAGCCCTCAGCGGGTGCACAAGGGCTCCACGCATGTGCACGGGGTCCCCGTGAGTCACCTCCAGGCCGGCATCACCCAGGCACGTCCCTTGGGTGCCCACCTCGGCATCCTCCCACTGCCAGGCGCCGCTAAGCCTCTGACAGCTCATGGTGGAAAATGAGAACAATCTCGGCAGCTGGGGGAGACGGGGGGTGCTCAGCAGTGCAGCTCGCTTTTAACCCCAGCATCCTTCCTCTCCCTTCCCCGCCATCCCCAGCATCGATGCTTAGCCGAGCGCAGATCCTAAAGGGCACCCGTGGGTGAGAAGGGCGCTCGCGCATGTGGCAGCCGTGAGCCGCTGCGGATGTGATGCCCTCTGGGGGCTGTCACTGCTGTCCCCATCTCCGGATGGCTCCCAGCTCTGCCCTGACCCCAGATCCCCACGGCTCCTCGTCAGTTCCCCAGCCCCGTCCCTCTGCTCTCGTGGGTCATCTCAGCTCCAAGAAAAGCCCTCAGCAGCTTCTGAAACCCCGCTGGCGTTTCCGGCCTCAAGGAGCTGATATTGCCACTTCCTCGAAGCTCGGATGTGGTGGCTGTCACCGACACGTGGCCCCTCGTCACTGCACCGTTGTCACCGCTGCAGCCCAGGGCTACTGCTTGCATCTAGTTGCGTTTGCAGAGTATTTTGCTTTCTGCTTCCCTGTTGGTGTGATGAACACTTTGCAAGCAAACATTTTGCCTCTTGGCAACTAATTGTTTCCAGTTGCATGCAAAACAAACAGGCAAAAAGCAGGAAAACCCCAAAAGCAGAGAGTGGAGCTTTCTGCATGCCGAGTGCCTTAACAGTGGTGGCCTTTGTGTCCCTGGGGGTGGCATGTCCCCAGATCTGTCCACAGATGGATCTGCGCGCACAGGAGTGCATGAACAGACCTGTGCACTCACGGCTCCCTTCATGCACACCCACACAAGTGGAGCTTGACCCACGCAGACCCATTCCCACACCTCCAAGCCCACTGGCTGCCTGGCACCAGCAATAGGAAAAGCAGCTGGGGGGAGCCGGAATCAGCCGAATGCCCTGGGGCCTCTCATCGTCCTCCTGTCCCGGGATGCCTCTGTTCCTGCCCTGCTCACACCTGCTGGCACTCGCTGCCCCGAGCAGCATCCAGGGCACCCAGCAGCCCTGCAACCTGCACCCTGCCAGGTGCAGCGGGGGCACCCTGTCCCAAATCACCTCCAAACCTCTGCATGGGAGAAGTTTCTCTCAAGGGCTTTTCTCCTGCAGGATTTCCTGCAGGAAAACTTCTGGCATGGACAAAAACCAAGCGCAAAGTCACGTGTGCTGCACTGGCGTGTCTGTGTATGAGCACGTTTCTGTACCCCAGGTAGGGACTGTGTTTGTACACCCTGTGTGTGCAATGGGTGTCTACAGGTGTGCACACAGCTGCATGGCTACACAAGCGTGTGTGCAAGTGCATGTGCATGTAGGAGTTCATGCAATTGCACATGACAGGAGTGTGTTCGGGCGTGCACATGGGTACGCCTGTGCCTGCATGGGTGTCCACGCAGGACTGTGTCTGTGTGCAGGTGTGGGGGCTGTGCATGCATGCGGGGTGCTGTGTGTGTGTTGTATGTGCGCGTGTGTGTGTGCACAGGGCTGTGCATGCGTGCTCGTGTGTATGCACGTGTGTACATATCCAGGGGTGTGCCTCTCTGCATGTGTGTATGCACACCGACACATACGCATGTGCACATCCCAGGGCTGTGTCTGCACGCACACGTGTGTGTTCCGAGGGCTGTGCATGTGCACACAGGTGTGTACATGCCTCAGGGCCGTGCCTGGATGCGTGTGCATGGGTGCATGTTCCGAGGGGTGTGCACGGCACGCACACGCGCCTGCAAGCTCCGGGGCTGTGCACGCAGCTGCATGCGTGTGTCCATGTGTGCGCGTGCCCGGGGCGTGCCTGCGCATACGAGCGGGTGTCCGACACCCCCCCCC
>CM021722.1:495170-520412 GCA_011074415.1 Stictonetta naevosa | reverse complement strand
CCGCTCCGCCGCGCCCCGCCGTGCCCGCCCCGCCGCAGGATGTCGGTACCGGAGCCTGCCGGCGGCGAGGAGGCGAAGCAGGCCAAGGAGGCGGAGGACGCCGAGAAGTACTCCTTCATGGCCACCGTCACCAAGGCGCCCAAGAAGGTACCGGCACCGGGGGGCGCGGCCCGGGAGGGGGCCGGCGGCAGGCTCCGGGGGCCCGCTCCCGGCACCGGCACCGGGGGCTGCGGGGGGGGCTCGGGGCCGTGCCGCCGGGGGCCCGCTCCCGGCCGCGAGGCGCTCAGCGCCGAAACGGCTCCGCGCAGCCGGGGCCCGAGGTCCCCGTGGGGCTGCGGCTGGAAGCGGAGCGGGCACAGGTCCCCGAAGGCGCCCGGTCCCCGGGGGACGGCCCCGCGGAGGGGCTGCTGTCGGCCAGCTGCCTCGGAGGCACCGCTGCCTGCCCGGGCCGGGAGCCGGAGGCTGTCCCCGTGCCCGGCTCTCTTTATCCGGGCCGTGCACAGCCCGGAGGAAGGAGCGGAGCAATGTGGAGTTGGGATCTGCCTCCTGCAGGGGAGGCCCGGCGCAGCTCAAGCTCAGGGGTTGTTTTTTCCTTTCCGTTGCTGTTGTCTTCCACGGAGCTGGGAAATTACCAGCGTGCGGCTGTGGCCAGCTGAGCTGGGAGGAAGAGCAAACTATGACTCCTGAAGCATCCTGCAGGGCCACAATGCACGTAGGAAAAAGAAACACCCCGCGTGCCTAGGGGGGGACCATCCCAGCGTCCTGAGAGGCAAGGTTTGCTCGTTCCTGGGGGCTGCGGGGTATTTTTATTTCCTCGAATTTGCTGCTGTACACACAGGCTCCTTGCAACCGTCCAACTGTGCGGCTGCTGCGGCCTCTCCCAGCTGGGTGCTGATACAAAATGCCCTGAGCAGCACGAGGCATTGGAGGCTGATAACATCAGCAGCCAGCGAGATCTTGGGGAGCGTGCAATGCAGCTGAGGTCAAGGAACAGAACGCTTCGGGCCACTGTTCTCCTTGCCTGGCTAGTTCCTGCGAATAGAGCTCGGTAATGGTGGAGGCGTTGGCAGAAGGATAAAAGGACGGACGGGAGAATTGCCCTCCTGAGATAAGGCACCGACTGCCTCCAGCTCAAGGCGTTTTCAGGTGCCTTCAGAGCAGGATCGCAATTAAACCATTGAAATGCCTTCCAGTTTTAATGCAAGTCAGAGCTGCTTATTGCAGTTCTCAGTGTGGCCAGCCAAGAAGAGGGCTGAGAGGTGATTTACCCGCATCAAGGTGGGGGATGTCGTGCGTGGCCTCCAGGTTTTTGGGCTCCTTGGGCTTGGGGCTGCAGCTCGCCCTGGATGCTTGGAGGTGGGGAGGGTGGGACTATGGCCAAGCCGAGCACAGGCTCGGTCTCCTCTGCGTGACCTGCTGCTGATGGGATTTTCAAAGAGGGGCCTTGGCTTGTGCTGGTGTTTGGGCAGTGCCAGCGTGCAGCGGGAGGGCTCGTGTGAGCCTGCCCACGTTGCCGTCCCCAGCTTGAGGCCCCTCTAGGACTGAGGGGAGGATCTCGGGTGCAGCTGGAGGCGCGTCGGCCCCGTGGATACTGTGCAGTCTGTGTCTCCCTTGCCTTTGGTAACACTGCCCCGGGCACCGGCGTGAGCCCGAGCAGCGCAGCACACCCAGGGGATCGCTGAGGTATTTTTTCCCCGCTTGTCATTGACTTGTTTAAGGTGAAAAAGTGAAGCAGCAGGAGGTAAGAGATTAAAAGATTAAATATGATCAACTCTGGATTTAAGCTGGAGCCGCAGCAGTAGAGGTGAACGGAGCTGTAGCCTTTATGCAGAAATGCGGCTGGTTTTCCTCCAAGATCTGGGGTTGCCTGGCTCCACTGAAACTCCTTTTTCGCTACTGTTTCTGGGAAATTGGTCTGTCAGCAAAATAACACCAGCTTTGGTCAGAGCGAGGCGGTCCCTTGGTGGGGAGTGGTTTAAAGGCAGAGGTGAGTGATGCTGAGCCTTGTACTTTCTCCAACGTGTGCCTTGATGTTGCAGGGGGATTTTGGGGACACCGAGGCTTGTGTCTTGCCCAGGTTGAGTGAAAACGGGCATGGGGATAAAGGAGAGCTGAAGGGTAGGGTGTGCTCTTCCAGAGCTCCGTGTGGTGTGTGCCAGGGCATCCGCCCTGGGGACCCGCAGGTGCCCTTGGCAGCAGTTTTCTTTCCCAGTCTGCATCAGCTGCTCGGCGGAGCCTTAAACTCCTGGCCGTGCTGCGCTGTGGGCCCCCTTGAGCCTGGGGGGTGCGGCGCTGTCCCTGGGGACTGGTGGCAGAGCAGGGGATGGCTCTGTGAGCCCTGTCCCTGTTTGCCTCTTCACCTGATCCGTGCCGTGTCCTTGTCGTGTGGGCTCCGGTGCCCGCACAGGCTGCGCGCCCTTTGCGTGCCTCCCTCCTGTGCGAGTACAGCCCGGGTACAGCCCGCTCCTTCACAGCCGGGTGCTGGCAGACGGGCGGACGGACGGATGGATGGACAGATGCTCTCCCTCTCTGCAGACAGATCTGCTTATTCACGCAGCTGGAGCGTGAAATGGGCTGCGGCCTCGGACTTGCCCTCGGGGAGGTGAGAGCAGCCCTGCGCCCCAGGAGCCAGTGAGCCCGTTGCCGGCCCGCTGGGGTCGGTGCGGCGTCCCTGCGGATGCCGGCGCCGGAGGAGCCCTGCGGAGGCTGCGCGGCGGGGGATGCTAACGCACAGCGCCGCAGCTTTGCAGTGGTGCTGAGCCAGAGCCGCGCGGGGGTGGCAGGCAGTGGGAGCCGGGGACGGAGCTGCGAGTGCCTGCAGTGCCCTGGCAGGGCTGGCCGCCATCCCCCGAGCATCCTCTCTGCTGTGGCTTTTGGAGGTCGCCTGCGGAGCTGCTCTCCTGCTGTTGAGCTCCGTCTGACCTTGCTGCAGTCTGCTTTCTGTGCAGCCCCTTCCCGGGGCTGGGTTTTCTGCCCTGTTTCTCTCGGTCCTGACTTGTCCCTGGTCCCCGCTGTCCTGAACAAATTCACCTTCCCCCTCGGTGTGCTGGGGGGATAGGGCTGCCCGTGTGTGTATTGGCACAGCTCCTGGAGTCACTCATTTTTCCTCTTTAATTTCATCCCTTAGACTGACTGCTTATAAATCCTTGTCTGCCTTTGCGAGCTTGTCCACAGCTCTGGCCACCACCTCCTTTGCTGGCTGTTTAACCAGACGTGGTGTGTTTGCTTCCTTGCCCAAACCATCTGCTCTTTTGGTTTCTCACCACCTTCTCCCAGCAGATATTCCTTCCCACTCTGAGATGCCCAGGCTGGGGGGCTGCTGGAGGGCTGCTGCTCTGCAGAGACCAGTGCGGTGGGTCAGGCCTTTCTCAGGGTGTGGGGAAACAGCGAACACGCTGCTGGGTTAGAGGGCTTGGGGCTGATCTGGCTGGACCCCTGGCGAGTGCAAGCCCCATGGGTGTTAGGAGCTGAGATGATTTACTTGGCGGTGGCTTGGGGCTGGGAGCAGGCAGGTCACTGGTGGTGCTTTATTAAATGACAGAATCTTTAAATATTTCTGGTAGAAGTTGCTCTTTGGGTCCTTTTCATCGCTCTGACTTTTAGGAGAGTCTCAGTGATGTATGTAGGGGAGGCCTCTGCTTGTGACCCAGCACTTCTGCAGGGTCAGAAAGTGCTTAATTAATTAATATTGAACTGAAGAGCAGGAAGACTTTCTGGGCTCTGACACAAACCGTCTTCAAGGCGATGTGTCAGGGTGAAGCACCTGAAGCGTCTCAAAACAGACAAGTTTTGCTTGTCTGTTCTCCCCCTCCTGCAACACATGAGGTGGGTTGGTTCCGCTCTGCTGGAGGTGGAAGAGGAGGTGCATGCCCCTTCCCAGCAACACCCAAAAGCAGCTCCTGTCCCCTGACGGCACGGGCTGCGAATGTGCGGGCATCGGGGCCGCGTGCCTGAATGGCACTGGGTCTCCTGGCCCCACTGGGAGCCTCCTTCCCTTCCCTCTGGACCCTGGGAAGCCTGCTGGCAGCAGGAGGGTGCTGTTTGCCTTTGGCCTCTCCCCAGGTGCGCAGTTGCCTTGTGGAAGGACTTGCCTACGCTGGTGCTTTCTTTGGGACCCCGTCCATTTTCGCTGCCCGGCTCCCAGCCCGCGCAGATGCCGGAGCCTGCTCTCGTGCTCCCTGCTGGGCCTGGGGTCTTGCTCTGGAAAGCAGCTCCTTGAGGGCAGCCTGGAGGTGCCCCTTGCAGAAAAGCAGCCGGCTCAGCGCAGGGCTGTGAGCTGAGGACCCTGCCCACGTTGTTCCTCTCAGGAGCCAGCAGGTTCCTTGTCCCAGGTGTTTGAGCAGTGCTTAGTCAAAGAGATTGGCTCCTATCTGGCCGGGCCCTTTATCATCAGGAGTTTCCTGCGGGCAGCGCTGCTGTTTGCAGAGTCTTTGCTGCTCTTCCTGCTCAGCCCTTGGACTGCAGCTGCTTATCTGGGAGCTCCGACTCGCGTCCACCCGGCAGGTCGCGGTGACGTTGGAGGTGGCTGGCCCCGAGCCCCTGCCGCTCCCACGGAGTGCGGGCTGCAGAGGACCTCGTGCCAGTGCTGCGGCAGCACGTGGCCTCCCCTGCCCGAGGAGCGTGGGGACGGCGGGTTGGTTCCTCCGGGGGGGCTCGGGGAGCCCCGAGGAGCGAGGTGGTTGAGGACTGAGGCAGCAGGGAGCCCCCCGTCGGGACACTGGAGCCGTTCGTGCCTCTGGGAGGCCACCCTGGTTGCCTCGTCGCGTTGGGCTGCTTGAACTGTGAATTTTAATTGCGCTCGGGGATCAATACGGTGGCCTTGGTAACGAGCTTATTGCTGCTGCAGAATCTGTTTACTTCAGGTTGGTGACAGCCAAAGAACCTTGGTGGCCGAGGACACGATGTTCCCGCAAGTCAAACAGGGCGCGTTGTAATCCGGGTGAGGCTCCCGAGCCCTTGGCTGCTCCTTGGCTGCTCCTGGAGTCCGCTGGCAGGGCCTGTGGGTGCTGCTTGGCTTCGCGGGCCGGGCTTTGGGCGGCTGCTGCTTTACGAGCAGGGTGCGGGCGCAGGGAACGGCTCCTTCCAGCCTCTGCAGGGAGAGGGAAGGCAGGCCGCGTGGAAAGGAGGCGCCTCGGGGCTTTGCCTCGCTGAGACTTCGTGTTTCGGTTCCCGCCTTCCTGATGGCCTGCGGTGTGAGGTTCAACCTGTGCCTGCTGTGTTCTCCCTTCTCCTTCACCTCCCTGCAGGGAGCCCCGAATATTGCACAGTTTTGCACCATCTGGAGAGGCTTGTGTGCAACCTGGGCAACTTCTGGAGTGAGAACATCTGGCTTGGAGCTGTCTCCAAGGAGACACGAGGAAATGGAAGAGCTTGTTCTTACGTTTCCATCTGCATGGCTGTTTTTCCCGACTCGCCGGGATGTGCTGCAAATGGGCCGCTGCTGTTTTGTGCCGATTCTGCCAGGCGTTTTTCCCTAGAGCCAAGGCATAGGGCTGGAACACCATTTACGTGTGGCTGGAGTCAAGGTGGGGTGGTGTTTGCCATATTCATCTCCTGAAAGAGCAAAAAAGGTCTTGAAATACTGGGACTCTGCAGGCAGGTTCTGGAGAAGAAACGGGACGCTCGCTGTGCGGGGAGCCGGGGCTGAGCAGGCTGGCTCGCTCCCCAACACACGTGATGATGCCTTCGGGTCAGGGAGAGGTTTGGGGTTTTCTTGCGTTTGGCTACAGGCTGTGGCCAGCCCTCGCTCTGGCCTGTGCAGTGGGGCTGGACGAGCCCTCAGAGCGCTTCCTCACGTTCCCGTGGTCTTGTCCAGCTGTGACTGTAGATGAGTTTTGTTTAATTCAAAAATCAGAGTTAATTACAGTTAATTCCCTGTTAACACAAACAAAGTTTCTGTGGCCTTCGAGCTCTAAAGCGGCCAGCCACCCACGTGGGGCTGTTAGTCCTCCATCTGCCTGCCCGCCCCGTGAATGACTTAACCCAGCAAGGTGACTCCAGTTAATACCACTTAGGTACTGCCTGCACCTGCGGTTTGCCACGGGTGCACAGCTGGGGAGTTGCTGCAGACGTGCTGCCGGGCGGTAAGGCTGATGTCTTTACACCCATCGCAGCCAGCTCTGAGCGAGAAGCCCGTTGAAGACTTCTCCCAGGCTGTGCTTTCCCTGTTTCCAGGCCTTATCCGTCCCCTGCATCCCCTGCTGGGGGGATGTGTGAGCTAATGACGCAGCAAGCAGAGCAGGCTGCTTCTTGTGCTGCGGGAGGCGATGCTTGCCTGCCCGGGTAGCCACAGCCCCACGCTGCACCGTGCTGCTTTCCTAGGGTTAACCTCTGAAACACTGTGGGCGTTCACTGCCCTTCAAGATTGCGGGTATCGGACCTGTGCAGCTCCTGCTCCGCAGGACAGATCCCTCTGCGTTCCCGTGGGAGCGATCCTTTGCCTCGATTCCTGGAGTCCAAGGCCCAGCTGCCTTATCTGCCGGGGAGAGCTCTCGGCTCCTGCTGCAGGGAGCGCACCTTTGACCTCAAGGTGTTTATAAGGCAGCAATTACTCCCAGTTACTCTTTAACAGTTGGACACTTAAAATCACATTTACTTTATTTAATCCTGTGTTCTGTTTGTTTTTCCCTTGACCAGCAGTCACAGTGATTCCCGTGATGGCTGAAACCTTGTGGCGGTTTCCAGCCTGTTAACCTTTGGAACGGGCCCGTTTTGTTCCCGGTGTTTCTTTTCTACCGGGCATTGTGCCTCGTGTGAAAGTTCTTAATTTTCCTCTTGTACTCATGGAAACTTTTTTTTTTTTTCCCCAGTGCCTTACCCAGCCAGCCCTCGTCTGCCAGTGAAGGATGGAGGCTGGTATTAGGGCTTGGCTGGTTTCCTTTGCCAGGACCTCGGTGCCCTTTATTTCCTTGTCGGGAACGGTGTGAAGGTTTCCAGACAGAGGTCTGGCTGCGGTTCCTGCTCAGGGAGTTGGCTCTGCCTTGCCGGTAGAAAAACCTGCCCCGGGAGCCCTCCGGGAGCCAAAGGCACAGATTGGAGTGGCACTGAGCGTGGCGACGATCCCACTTGGGTCTGCAAAGTCGAGCGGCACCCCTGGGTGGCGAATCTGCCCGTCAGCTCGTTGTGTCAGCGCATTGAAGCACTTTGAGGTGTCCTCTAAGGTTTGGGTTGGGGAGCTGCCACGTCCTCGAGGAGTTGCAGGTGAAGTCCTCCGGTTGTGGAGGCCATGCCTGGGAACCGAAGCAGGTCCTGCTCGTGCACACGATGCCTGCAGCCCGTGCCGTGCCCCTGCCTGCTCTCCCTTGGTGCTCTGCCAGGAGTGGGGAGGTTCGGAAGATGCCGGCGTTGATGCGGGGCTGTTCCCTCCTGTGTCCCTGGCAGGCTGCGTGGGCAGCAGGCGGTGATGGCTGAAGCCCTGGGCATTGCTAACGCCCCCCCTGCCTGGGTCTGCCCTGCCTCCTGCTCTGGCTGGGTGCCTCTTGCTGCTGAGCTGGTGGTCTGGTTGTGCCGTGAGCTTGGCCACAGCCTCCTGCGAACTCGTGCTGTCCCTTGTCTGCTAGCCTTGCGCTGGCTCACTTGGCCAGAGCTGGGAGGAGGTGAAATGGGCTGCTGGTATGAATGCAGCTCTGGAGCCTTTCTGAAAGCCTCCACTTGCTGGAGGTTTGGGGCAAGGGATGGTGAGAGGTCGAGGTGGAAGCTGCTTGCTCTGGCTCGCTGGCCCTGATGTCCCCACCCGAGTGCCTGATTTTTCCTCTTTCCTTCAGTCCTTGCAGGATGCTGCAGACTGGAAATGCCCTCTGGGGCTGCATAACCCTCACAGGGCAGAAACCTGAAAACACCCGTAGCTGCCTTAACACTTTCTACCCCAAAACCACACGTGTCCCGTTGGGTCCTGAGCAGGATCCGTGTCCCCTGTGTGCTGGGGGCTGTGGCCAGCCCACGGTGGGTCCATGCCCCTCGTCTACACACCACCGTCCTTTGGGAGGCCGCAGGAACGGGGCTGGGCTAACCCAGCCTGCAAGTAGGGCAGAGTGGGTCTGAGGACAGCGGCAGCGCTGCCTGCTCGGGGCTGCTGCCAGCAATTGTGGCAGGAGGCTGCGGGTCGCTTTGGGGAGGGCTGTTTGCTCCCCATTAGGACATTTTGGTCCTCTCCAGACCCCGTGGTTGCAGGAGCGGAGCCCAGAAGAGTGCTGTCCCCTCTCCGGGGAGGTGGCCCAGGCAAACCTGCTGCTCTGCTCTTCTTATTGACCTAGAAAAGAAGAAAAGCCTCATGCTGTTGTTTTTTTTTTTCCCTCCTCTCCCTGTTGGCTGCTGTGTGGCTGAAGAGACCTCAGCCCCTGGGGTGCTTTTTCCCTTCCTTCCTGCTGGATTGACTGAATGTGATGACTTGCTTCTGAAAATAAGTGAATTTAAACAATTGCTGTTTAGAAATGTCCAAGCTCACCAGCACGGCAGGACTCGGCTCTGCATGCGAAAACAGTCCTGGGGGAAACCGTGCTGGGGGAATGGACTTTCTGCAGACAACGAAGCCTCAGCAGTAGCCTGGGTGTTTGAAGCTTCCCATCTCCAAGCCTACGGAACTCAAAAAGCTGCTGATAAAGTCTGTGTGCCTTAGCAGCAGCTGAGCCTGAGTGGTTTTAGGTGCTTTGCTGCTTCTTTCTCATCTTGTTGGAGCTCAGCGCCTGTTCTTGTCCCCATTGTGTTACTGCAGGGCAGAAGTGGCTGCAAGGGCACCTTCCTGTCCCAGTGTGGCTGCACCATCGCTCACCTTGTCCCTAAGGAGAGGGGAAAAAAGGGGTAAACCCGGTGGCTTCCTTCCCTGGGGTATGGTGGGAGCCTGGCGCCGCTCCCTGGCACGTGTCTGTTCCCTGCAGAGCCTGTGCCTGGGAGAACCGGGTCAGCGCCTGGCCCGGGGCTGGCCTGGAGCTGGTTGATGACTTTTCAAACCCACGTTCTCCTTCCACAGCCCAAGGCTGTGCAGGGCACAACTGGGGATGCGTGTCACCGTGCTTCCTCTTTGGAGCTGTTCTGAGCACAGAAGGAGTTTTAATTTACAAGTGGGGTCATCTTCTGTGATACGGACGTGCCTGGATCATCTGTGCCCATGGTAAATCCATCCGGATATATGGACTCCTCTGTGGCTCAAAGGCAGGAGGCACTTTTCGTATTCAGTAGGCACCGAAAGCTGCTCTCTTGCCTGGGGACAGCGCGGGATAAGCTGCTGAGGATGGCACCAGTCAGGAGGTGCCAGTTCACGCTGGCGTTAGCTGCCCAGAATCTTGAATCTGTCAGCCCTTCGTGTTGTAACAATGAAATGTGGCTATGTATGCGGGGGGCACTTGTGCTGCTGGCTTCAGGAGTACCTGGCCAACGTGTCTCTGCATGGGTGCCGTAGGACATCGGGACAGGCCGCTCGTTGAAGCTGACTTTTAGCTTTGCAGCGGTTTCGGGAAGCACTGGGCAATGCAGCCGAGCAAGGTGGCTGGTGTTTGCCTCGGGGTGCCTGGCACCTCTCTGGGCCTCCCTTGGGGTGCAGTCCTGCACCGCTGAGGGGGGTGCTGCCTCCCCACCTGCCGTGCCAAGCTGGAGGGGTCCCTGCCCCTGGAAACAAGCGGCTGCTGTTGGGAGTCGTCGGTCGGCGTGGGAGCGGGTACGGACGTGCCAGGTTTTGCAAAGGGAGAAAAGTGCTTCAGCCTCGGCGGGGGGGGACTGAGAGCCGGCAGCATTCAGCACTGCTGGGCTGAAACGTGGCCAACTGGTGTCGGATCCTACAGGGCTTCTCCCCCAAACCCTGCTGTACCGAGTGAGGAGCTTGGCGCAGGGCTTGGTGCCCACTGGGACCCCGTTCCCATCTCCTGCTGCCCAGCCCGAGTGGGGAAGCGACGCTGACCTGCCCTGGAAAACACACGGCCTCTGTTCTGGGGCGTCCTGTGCAGAGAAATCAGCGCTATGTTGTTTTGTCTCCTTGGTCGTGAATTGCTGGGACGAAAAATATTTTCCTTGCTCTCAGCCATTGTGCTCCACCCGGCTGGAAAAGCCGCTTCCAGCAGGACGGAGGCTGGGCCGCGTGCCCCCTGCAGCCGGGCGCGGAGCCCCTCGCTCCTGCTCCCCTCCTGCCCCTGCCAGCCCGGCGCTGTGCAGCTGCCTCCACAGCCCCCAGCCGTTCGCTCGAACTCCTGCGACAGCCACGGGATTAGGAGATTTTCTCCTTTGCTTTAATGCAGCTAGAGAGTCTGGCACGTGGAAGGTAACGCGCTTCACCTGACCGCAGCGCCCGCTGGCCCCCCTCATCTGCCTCGCGGCGGGTTGCCGAGGCTGCGTTAATTTGCTGGGCTTGGAGGGGGTCTGATGTGCAAATTGTGCCTTAGATTTGGGAGCTGCTTGCGATGTTTGGTGATAATTTTAGACAGGGCAGATTTTGTTAAGCTGCAGAGTTGAGATGAGCCCTGGTAAAGCCACGGCGGGGATTACTGTGGTTAATTCAGCGCTTGGTTTCCTTAGCAGTGATTTTTATTCTTCCCTGGATTCTGACTCTGGTTCCAGAACCGTCTGCTTCCCCTAAAGCGGGGCTGTGCCCTGGAGCTGGCTCAGCGCCCGAGGCCAGTCCCTGAGGAGGGACCGGAGTCT
Source organism: Stictonetta naevosa (assembly GCA_011074415.1). Taxonomy (NCBI): domain Eukaryota; kingdom Metazoa; phylum Chordata; class Aves; order Anseriformes; family Anatidae; genus Stictonetta; species Stictonetta naevosa. Next base: position 509,786 of record CM021722.1, on the reverse strand, counting down.
GAAGGGGACGGCGGCACGCGGTGCCAGGTAGATCTCGCCTGCCGTGGCGGCGCGGGCACAGCACTTCCACGTCCATCCCCACCCTCCTTCCCGTCATGGCCCAAATGAGCTTTCCTCCAAGAAGCCATCCAGGCCACACAGGTGCTGTGCCAGCCTGGGGCTCTAATGTCCTGGATGCCGTAAGCAGGGACAGATGTGAGCCTGTGACCTGGGCTGCAGCAGCGAAGCTTGGGTTATCTCTTGTTTTTTTTTTTCTTTTACCTCCTAGGTTCACACCTTTCCTGGAAATGTTTCTCTGAGATGGAGAAAATTCCTCTGCTGACACTTTAAGCTGTTTTAATGCCAGCAGCTGTTTTATGGGGTGTGTTTACACCCTCTGGTTTGATGGGCCGCCAGAGGAAGAGTTGGGAAGGATGGGGCGGAAATCTTGCTATGCTGATGTTGCTCTGTTTTCCCCATGGAAATGCCCACCAGCAATTTGCTGATGCAGAGTTGACGCGGACCTTTCTCCGGCGGAAGATTGACCCAAGCGACAGACGTTGGAACAGAGCCCAGCAATGCCATTCCTTGGTCGAGGACCTGCCCGCCAGCTCCAGCCCCGAGGACGCTGCTGCTACCTGCCCGAGGCCGCTTGCTGGAAGCGTTCCATGCCTCTTATCTCCTGGCATCCTGCAGTTAGGATGCCCTCAGGTTCCTCCCTCTGCGCTGAGCAGCCCAAAAGGATTGCAACACCAAACCTGCAAATTCCATTTAGCATTCTTTCTCCTTCCACTAATGCAAATTCATGCAATTTGTGTCTGAATCACACGGCGCCTGCTGGGAAGGCTGGTCTGGGCAGCAGATGCCAGGCTGTTACGTACCCAGTGCAGAGGAGCTGCCTGAAAACCTTTTAGCAGCAGCACCCACAGAAATGCCTGGGATGCTTGCCTGGGAGCGCTGACGGACTTGGCCTGCGGAAAGGGTGCCTTTAGGCTGTCCCTGGAGGAGATGCTGGGTTTGTCCCCCTCACCCGCGTGTCTTCCTGCTAGCTTGGACTGTGCAGTGGGCTTCGTGTCCCTGCTTCCCCTCCTGAGCAGAATACCGCGGCTGCTTCTGGCTCCTCAGCTGGCTTTCTCCAGAAGCTGTCTCCATTTTACAGCCCCAATAGCCGTAACAGCGCAGCAGCCGCCCCATCTCAGGCCCTGCAGATTCTTCCTTTCTGGGACAGATGGTCTCAACTAAATGGCTTCATTCTTCTCCCCATGAAGACTGTTTGCCGCATCAAAGCTTTTGGGGAGCTTTTGGGGTTATTGTGACATGGAAAACCCCACCTCGAGGCCACTGTGGCTTGTCTCTTTCCATCATCTTGATCTCTTCAGGACTCTTCTCGAGGTCTCCTGGGTCTGTAGGGATGCTTTGTTAATCCCACTCCCTGTGATGATGTTTCATCCCTGTTAAGTGGCAAAATGAAATCCTGCAGCACACGATCAGAGGGAAGAGACCACGCTGGGGGTCTTGGTCAGCAGGGTGGGGGTCTCCTGCCTGGCAGCGTGCCGGGGAGGGGGCGTCAGGCTCTATTCCTAATTCCCTTTAATCTCCGCTGTCTTTCTCTTGCAGAAGCAGCAATAGGGCTTTTGCTGCCTGATTGCACGGCGTGTCAGCAGCAGCGGAGCAGTTTGGGGCTGTTTTTCCCCTGCTTTGATGAGCCAGCTGTAGGTGCTGGAGCCTCGAGTTGCCTCTGGCAGAGCTCAGAAGGAGGGGTGGCTGATTTAGGACTTCTTTTACAATGGAAACATCTCTAACACAGAGGAGATTGAAAGTCAATGGAATGTCAACTGCTTTTTGTTGAGATGTTCTCTCGTTGAGTTTTCCCCCTGCTTTTAGTGTTGCTTTTGGAAGGCTGTGCTGTGTCTGTAACCTGCGGGACGCCCTGCTCCTGGGTAGGAGCCCAGAAGCACCAGGGATCTACGTTTCGGCTGGGACCACCTCAGCTTTCTTGCTGCTGCTGCATTTTCGGGCAGGATCGGGTGGACCTGGTTGGGGCAGGGGCTGCTGGAGCCTGGGCTCCTCTGAGCTGCGTGGGGACCTCTGCCTGCCCAGCGCGTGTCTGGAAGGTTGCACTGTACTTGTGTTGTGTGGGCAGTCAGACCTTTCCTGGAGGAGCGTTGTGAGCCAGAGAAGGGCTGAAGGGGATGTTTCCAGGCCTGCCGGGTGCTTTTTGTTTTGTTTTTTTCATTAACCCCAGGTGTTAGGTGTCAAATTGGCTTTAACCTTCTGGTGGCAGAGATGACTGGGCTGAGGAGGTTCAATTTTGGGCATCTGTTCATAGCCACAGATTTGTTCCTTGATCCATTTGGTACTGCTCACTTCTGTGCCTAGAGCAGTCGGGGTGGACTGAAGGGAGCCCTGGGCCCGTATGGCCTGGGTGATGGCACGCCATGAGGAGCACCTGCTGACTTGCACTTCTCTTCCTTTGCACACCTCAGCAAATCCAGTTTGCAGATGACATGCAGGAGTTCACCAAGTTCCCGACCAAGACTGGCCGCCGGTCCCTGTCCCGTTCCATCTCGCAGTCTTCCACAGACAGCTACAGCTCTGGTAGGTTCTGGGCTCCTCGTGCCTGCGCAGCTGTCTCCCAGGTGCGGGGTCAGGGCCACATGCTGCTCGTACCAGGTGTCGGGATGCTCCGTGCTGCTGGGTGGTACTCAGATGTGGAGGGGATAATGCTCAGGCTTTCTGAAGTTCAGACATTTTTTTTTTTTTTCCCTTTCCTTTTCTCTTGGTTTTTCTCTGCCAATTTTTTCTTTTTTTTTTTTTCTTTTTTTTTCCCTTACGTGCTGAGCGCTGGGTTTTGTAGAAATCCAGCCTGGTGCAGAGCTGTCCCTCTGGCAGTGCCCTGTGCTCTGGGCAGATCTCACAGTACAGTGAGACTGGGTACATGCAGCGTGAGGAAGTCTCTTAGCGAGCTCCAGAAGATGTTGGGGAAGGGGTTATACTATTTAATTGCCTCTTCTCAGACTATATGGACTTCATCCATATTCCGGAAGGTTGGGATTTAACTCACCTGCCTTTGAGAGGTTTGTGTTTTGGTAAACCAGCCTTATTCACTGTCAGTTACACTTCAGTGCATCACTTAGCTCTGGGTTGTTTTAGAGACTGAGACTGCAAAATCCCTTATGGGCATTGGCTTCCTCGTGAAATTTGTAGTTTGAGCCATGAGCACGTGTGTGCATGAAAGCCGGGAAGCGAAATGGAACAGAAACCTGCCAAAGGGTGGGTTGGACAGAGGTCCCCAGACGGCCAGGACCCGGGGTGACACGCGCTCCTCTGTTGGCTTTAGCTGCCTCCTACACAGACAGCTCTGATGATGAGGTGTCCCCCCGTGAGAAGCAGCAAACCAACTCCAAAGGCAGCAGCAATTTCTGTGTGAAGAACATCAAGCAGGCAGAGTTTGGACGCCGGGAGATCGAGATCGCTGAGCAGGGTAAGGGAGTGTGGAATGCGAGGGGTTTGTGGGGCTTTTGGCCGGGTCCTGTGCCCACCAGGGGCAGCAACTGAGCCGAGGTGATTCCCAAAATCCTCATTATGGCCTTGGATAGCTTGACTGCACTGTCTTCCCCCCCGCCCCCAAATCAGCAGATGATGTGGAGAAGAGCTAGACACAGTAGCAAGCATTAACAATGTGTTGCATCCATCTTCTAACGACAGCAAGGGCTCTTGTAGGGTTTAATGTCCTGGTGGCTTTGGATAGGAAACCTCAATGGGCAAGGATCTTGCAACGCCTTTGGAGACACTAAAACTGACTGCCCCAACCCCTCCCTTGGGGCTTGCGGGAAGCCAAGTTACCGTTTCCAGCAGGGCTGATTGGGTAACTTTGCTTTCAGGCTCCTTTTAGACACAAGCTACAAAGCCAGAAAAGGGGAAGGCAATACAGGCACGTTTAGAGCAGCTCTTTTGAGATGTGGCAGCACCATTTATGCCTTCTTTATGTGCTTCTCCTCAGTGTAATTCTGCTGCAAGCCTGGTGGCTCCTTAGCTGGGGCACATTGGTTACCTGCCATGGGCAGTGCCTGCCCTGCACCCTCTGTGACGTGGTTGGGAGGATGCTGTGTCCTGAATGGCTCCGTCAAATGATGGGCGATGCTTATGTCTTGATCCCAGTTTGGACAGAGCAGCCAGACCAGGGATGGGGAGTTTTCTCTCTGGCTGTATGACAGCTACAGCAATAGCTGTGGGGCTGGATGTGTCCTGTGAGACCCCCGAGAGGGGAGCAGGTCTGGCAAAGAGGGACTCCTCCAGAGGAAGCCGTCATTAAAACCCCTCTTTTCCTTTTGCAGACATGTCTGCTCTGATTTCACTCAGGAAGCGAGCTCAAGGGGAGAAGCCTTTGGCTGGAGCTAAAATTGTAGGCTGTACACACATTACAGCACAGACTGCGGTGAGTGGCTGCTTGTTTGGGGCATCTGGGGTGGGAGAGACCAGCTTTTCCCTGGAGAGGAAAGTCTCTGAAGTCTCCTAGCCTTGGGGAATTGGTGGAGGCACCTTCACTTTTCTGGTAACCTCTCAGAGAGGTTCTGCTGCCTACATTTTCCCAGGGCGATGTTTGCTGAAGCCGGTCCTTGGTCAGTTCCTGGCTGCCCATAGCACAAGGCTGTGCTCGGGCTGTGCTGGTGCTGTGGCTCACCCCGCTGTCTCACAGGTGCTGATCGAGACACTGTGTGCGCTGGGAGCGCAGTGCCGCTGGTCTGCCTGTAACATCTATTCCACCCAGAACGAGGTGGCGGCCGCCTTGGCAGAAGCAGGTGAGTACAGCGGAGCCCCTTCCAGTCCCTCTCCTGGCTCTGTAGCCTTGTTCTAGGAAAGGGTTGGACCAAATATCTTTTAGGGAGGGATAACCAGGTCTGCTCTTGGTGTGGGCTGGGATTTGATCCCTGCGTGGCCCTCCTGTCTGTGGCTTTCCCAAGCCGGCCAAGCAGAAGAGAGCTCTGCCAAACTCAGCGGGTGCCAAGGATACTCCTCTTTCTCCTTCTAGGTGTTGCTGTGTTTGCCTGGAAAGGGGAGTCAGAGGATGACTTCTGGTGGTGCATTGACCGCTGTGTTAACGTAGAAGGCTGGCAGGCCAACATGGTAATGAGCCTTCTTCCAGCCCTTCCTCTGTGGAGCGGTCACTGGGGGCTCCTCACCCTTCCCTTCCTGGGGCTGTTCCTAGGAGCGTGCTGGGGCTGCCTGGGCACCTGTTGGTGTTGCAAAGGCCTCCGAGGCCCTGCTAAAGTGGGCGCCCTGCAGAACGGCAGCTGGAGCTGGGGGCCACCGTGAGGGTTATGGGAGCTGTGGAGGCAGTGCCCAGAGTTGTGTAGCCCGATGGCATGGGAGCATCTCCTGCCACAGCTGCCAGTGAGTTGAAAAATCACAGGACCTCTTTCCCCCAAGGGGCATCCCCATAGGAGCTGCCCCAGCTGCTGCTGTTTTGACACAGATCCCATCTGCAGGGGTCTTTGAAGGAGACCTTTTCCTTGCTGAGAGCCAGTGATGCTTCTCGCTGCCTTGGCTCGGGGTCTGTGATGACCGCTCATGCGAGAGCATGTGGTACAGGGCTGTGACAGCTCCTGTAGCCTTTCCTCTCGGCTGTTTGCTTTTGGAGCATGAATGTTCTGTCTTCCTTCTAATCTCAGACTGTTTAGTTAGTGCTGTCTGTGGTCGTGTTTCCAGGCTGCAGAACAATAGCAGGGGCAGAAAACCCTGCTAGGGTTCATCAGCTCCACACAGTGGGTAAGAAATCCTCCCTTCCAGAGGAGACCCTGAATCACTGGCATCTAGGAGAACCCGGTCGTCCTGGTCCCCAGTCTTCTGCCCAAATAGCCTTCCATCAGTGCCTGGAGATGCTTTCCGTCTCTGTCCCCATCCTGTCCCCTGCAAGTGCCGTTCCCAGTGGACAGACTGACTGCCCCGTGCTCTTACTTGCCTGTTCCGTAGATTCTGGATGATGGTGGGGACCTGACCCATTGGGTTTATAAGAAGTACCCCAACATATTCAAGAAGATTCGAGGGATCGTGGAGGAGAGCGTGACTGGTGTGCACAGGTAGGAGGTTTGGGAAGGCTGATCTGAAGATCCCTTATCCAGTTGCTGCTCTCTGCTCTGACCTGGCTCTGTGCTCCTCCAGGCTGTACCAGCTCTCCAAAGCCGGGAAGCTCTGTGTCCCAGCCATGAACGTGAATGACTCTGTCACCAAACAGAAATTTGACAACCTGTATTGCTGCCGGGAATCCATCCTGGATGGGTGAGTCCATCTCTTCTGCCCATCCCCACTTCAGCTCTTAATGGTGGGTTTGGCTCTGGTTGCTCTTGAGTGGAGATTGTGCTCTTTGCTGCTTTGCCCTCGCTGTGTGTTTGCAGGATCTGGTTTTGGGGCCCCTTGCTGTCAGCGGTGTGCGCCTGACTAATCCCAACACAGGTCTCTCTCTGTCCCCCAGCCTGAAGAGGACCACAGATGTGATGTTTGGAGGAAAGCAAGTGGTGGTTTGTGGCTATGGGGAGGTGAGTTTCATAAGCTGTGAGTCAGCCTCCTGCCCAGCCATCCTTCCCCCAAGCTGTCTCCTGCTCCTTCCCTGCTCAAAGGCCACTCACCTTTGCTTGATATAGGAGATCAGATCGGGTGAGCCATTACAGGGGAAATCTTGCTAGAGCCTACTGGGAGGCTGGAGAACAAGCATCAGATTTCCCAGCTTGCCTGTAGATTAGCTGGGCTGTAAATATGACAGCTGCTGGGAATGCTGGCCTGAATTATAACTACCCATGCGTGCACCCATCTGCTGTCCCTGGACCAAGTTCAGCATCCAGCCTGGCTGTCGCTCTGCCTGTGACAGAGGAGGTGGAGGGGCAGGCTGCTGGTCGATAATGTTCTGGCAGGGGGGAATCGTACCGCAAACTTGTAAATGATTCTGCCCTGGAAGAGCACGGAGCTGGGAGCTGACACCTTCCCTCCATCTGTGCGCTGTCTGTGTGGGTGTTTATCTTTCTGTGCTGCGAAAGGCCTGGCAGTAGCTGCAAATGCTCTTCCCGGCAGGAACATGCTTACTAATTTATTTAGACATCAGTGGAACCCAGCTCTGCTTGACCAAGAGGTTGCGCTGGCTCTTGCCCAGGCCCTCTAGGGTGCTGTGTGCTTCTCTAGCCGTGTGTTGTGCTGGAAGTTGTCATCTCTGGGGCCTGTCCCGAGTTTTACTGGATTTCTGCACATCAAGGGAGCCCCTCCACCCTCAATGGTTTTCCCTTTGGATGTGGATTGGGGTCCCAGTTTGTCTTTTCTGGCTATTTTCAGTAATTGAGGTTGGAGCTGGGTGATAAGTGAGGGTGTCTCTGGAGACGTTCCTTACCCAGCAGCACTGAGCTGGCCCAAAACCAGGGCTGAGCATAGGCATGTGGAGACTAACTAGCCAGGTGTTTGTGTGGGTCAGTGGCATGGAGAACAGGGCTTTGCTGGGATGTCCTGTGTAATTCTGTAGTGGAGAGAGAGGGCTGGAGATGGAGATGCTGTTAGAGGAGCTCTGCTCTCCCACGTGCTGATGTGGGAAGCATGGGAAGGAGGATTTGTCCCCCCCATCAGTGCAGAACAGCTCTGAGTGTCAAAGAAGCCCTTTGGGTTAGGGGCATCTGTGGGACGTACATGCTGATCCATGCTGTGCTGGCTGGGAGCGTGGTGCTTTTGGAAGCTGCTGGTGGCTGTGCTGGGGGGCAGGTGGCCACGAACAGGGAGCTGGGCACATGGTACCCAGCAAGTGGGGCTTCTGCCTTGCTGAGCTGCTCCTGGTGTCAGGCAGATGGGCAGCTGTAGTGTTGCCCAGCCTAGGATGTGCTCGGGCTGTTTTGGGGAAGGGATTTCAGTGCTCGGTGTGTCCTGCATTTGGTTTCACGCTGGTGCTTTGCCTCTGCAGGTCGGCAAGGGATGCTGTGCTGCTCTGAAAGCCCTGGGAGCGATTGTCTACGTCACAGAGATCGACCCCATCTGTGCTCTCCAAGCCTGGTGAGATGTTAAATGCTGCTTGTGAGCATCTCTTCCTCTGCTCTCTGGCCTCCTTTAAACTCTGACAGAGGCTAAACAGAGCCAGGAGAATCTGTGGCTAATCTCAGAGTCTTTTTGGGGTGTGATGGGGAAGTACTGGGGCAGTTTCGAGATTGGTTCAGTGGTGGGATATCAACTGCTAGGCACCTGCCTAGCTGGCTTGGAAAGACTGCTTAAGGGTTCCTGTGGGGCTGACAGCTCTTATCAGCTCCTCCAGCTCTTACAGCATTTGTGAGAGCAGGTTTGATGCCGGATCCTTTGCACAGCTCTTCCATTTGCATCTGGCATCTCTGAGGGTGTGGAATGGTAGCCTGGCTGCTGTCGTGAGCGGTTCAGAGCTGCTCTAGCAATGTCTGGACACCTAACTGGGCAACCTGCTGTAGGGAACCTGCTTTGGCAGGGAGGTTGGACCCGATGATCTCTTGAGGTCCCTTCCATCCCCTACAATTTGGTGTGTGATAGCACTGAGACCCCTCCTGGCCTAAGGCAGAGAGGGACCAGGCTTCTCCTCATCGTGGTTCCTCTCTCTTTTTTGCCAGCATGGATGGGTTTCGTGTGGTGAAGCTGAGTGAAGTAATCCGTCAGGTCGACGTTGTCATTACCTGCACAGGTAGGGATGGAAAAGGTCCTGGGTGAGCCTTGAAGCAGGCTGAGGAGGAGCAGTCGTTCCCAAGCAGGTGTCTCAAGGGCTCTGGGGCTGTTGGGGGTGGAGGATGGTTTGTTGCCACATATTGCTGATTCTACACCAGCAATAGCTACTCTGTGGGGAGAGCTTTTTCTCTTAACCCCCAGTTTGCTGTTTGATCGTGGTCTTCCCCAGCCCCTGGGATGAGGAACATCAGAGTTCAAAGGTATTTGGGGCTCTCCCAGTACCTGGAGAATTCATGGGACCAAAGACCAGCATTCAGCATGTGTTTTTCTGTGGCCAGCCAGGAGGGTGCTCGTCCTGGTTGAGGTCCACTTGATGTTGTCCCAAGCTGGGCTTCTCAGACCCAAGTGCAGGGAAGGAGAAATTTGAGGGTTCGTATTGCCATTGCCTTGGGTCCATCTGTGCCCTGCCGCAGGAAACAAGAATGTTGTGACCAGAGAACACCTGGATCGGATGAAAAACAGCTGCATTGTGTGCAACATGGGCCACTCCAACACAGAAATCGATGTGGTGAGTGTGCCTACTGGCTGCGTTTGCCCTGTGGTCCTCCCACGGTGACTCCAGCCTCTTCCTCCTGCCCCTGCAGACCAGCCTCCGGACCCCCGAGCTGACCTGGGAGCGCGTCCGCTCACAAGTGGACCACGTCATCTGGCCGGATGGGAAGCGGGTGGTGCTGCTGGCCGAGGTGCGCTGAGAGCTGTGCTGTGACATGGCTTTGGGCATCTGCCTGGAAATCACTGCGGGTCGGAGTTGGAAACAGATTTAACAAGATGGAAAGGTGCTGGGATCCTTGGAACCTAGGAGGAGGTTCAGAGCGCAGGACAGGGTTAATTGATTTTTTTGTCCTTGAGGCAAGGGAGGTACTGGGTACCACATGCAGCCATAGAGTATCTGGTTCATTCGTTTGAGCCAGGAGCCATTTCTGTCTGCCAAACACCATCTGCATCTGGCTTTGACAGGGTTTCCCACGCAGCAAACTGGCTGGGTGTCTCCTCTTGCCACTCAGGCTCTACTGGCACTAGGAGGGGCTCCTTGTTTTTAGGGACTGCAAAATCTCCCTGCACCAAAGCTGAGGGGTAGGGTGGAAAGTAAGACAGAGTCTGGACAGCCTGGTCATGTGTGTGGCCCTTGAATCATTGTCCTGTGGTTGTCCCCTGGCCCAGGGAGGGGGTAGAGGTGAATCCTATCTCAGCTGATTGAATTTGCTTTGGAGGCAAGTTCAGCTCTCGGCACCGTTCTCCTGTCTCCTAGGGCCGTCTTCTCAACCTGAGCTGCTCCACGGTTCCCACCTTTGTCCTCTCCATCACGGCCACCACTCAGGTCTGTACGCTGTGGGGCTGGGGGGTGCGAGCGGTGACGGGTGCCCTAAGGGTCTTGTAGGAGCCTCGGTGGGGGCGGTTTGGAAGAAGCTGGGAACCTGCAGCGCTTGGGATCGCGCTGGCGCCACAGATGTGGTAGCCACCACCTCTTGGCTGGAATGTGGTTGATGATGGCGTGAACTTACTGCTTTGGTTACAGCTGGGAGATAACTTTTAAATGAGTCAGGCTTTGTTCTGGCAAAGTTCCTGTTGTGCCATAAGCAACTGGAGAGCTCCCTGAGCACAGGTTTAAGCTTACTTCTAAGCAAGGCTTTGTTTTGTCTTTGGACTTCTGCTTTCTATATGACAACAACAAAAACACGTAACTGGAGTGAGTTTTGGAGATCTGCGAGTTGGTGGTTAAAATGCTCTTGAGCATCATCACCGCCTCAGCTGGGCGGACACGGCTCATGTCTTGCACTGTTTGCCCTGACTCCACCTTTCCAAAGAAAACGATGATAGAATTTGGCTCTGCTCTGCGATCTGTGCTCAGTGCTGGCCGCATGAGCAGCGCGGTGCCGCGGGCAACCGAGGCCAGCGCAGCCGTTAGTCTGCAAGTGGTGGGAGGAAATCGCGGGGCTGCAGACGGGGGAAACCGACAACCTGGGCAAAGATCACTGCTGTGATCGAGGGGATCGTGCTAATTGTGGGGAATCTTCTTTTCCTCACACTTGTCTGTGTAAAGTGGTGGGGACAGGGGCTGTGTTTCAGACCTCGTTCTCAGCTGCATGAACTGGCCCTCAGGAAGATGCGGTTTTATTTCTGTCAAAGGAGAGGCTGTGGATTTTGGAGCAATGCCGCCAGCTTAAAATGAGCAATCCCTTTATTTCCATGCGATGTGGCAGCCTTACGGTTTAAGGGAATTATAGCTGTTCCCCTTTCCTTCATCCTTGTGTTCCGGTTCTCCCTTGGGCATTAAGCCCCGTGCTGCAAGCAGGCTGGGGGGCATCTCATCTCTGACCTCTCTGGTCTTCCCCTGGTGGTGCTAGGATCCTGGAACCTGGACAGGGAGGCACCCTTGGTAGAAGTACCTCCTTCAGGGCATTTTGGGAATGGTCACCCCCCTCTCTCAGGCTTCCAAACCCTCCGCTGCTGGGAGCTTTATGCTGGTTGCAGGTGTTCAGTGCTGCCTGGCTGGTGGCTGTCCCTGACTGTCCCCAATCTGTCCCCTGTGATCTCTGCAGGCTCTGGCTCTGATTGAGCTTTACAATGCTCCTGAGGGCCGCTACAAGCAGGACGTGTACCTGCTGCCGAAGAAGATGGGTGAGTGAAGAAACTGCTTGCTGTGTCCAGAGCTGCTTTATGCACTGACTTGTCCCCTGACTGATGGGGGGCAGATGTAAGGAGAAATTCAGATCTGGGTGGGACAAATCTTCCAGTGAGAGGATGAGCTCAGGGAAGCAGCAGCAATCAGCAACCTTGAAACACCTGCACCTTGGTCTCTTTATTTTCTCTAATGTTCTGTGGTGTGCCAGGTGTCCCTCATCCTGCAGGCTTCCTGCTCGGAGGCTTTCATGTGCCTTTTGGTGCACGTCCTGCCCTGCTTGGCACCAGGGCTTGGGCTCAGCTCTGCCGCTGGGTTGCCTAATGGTGAATTCGCGGTACTAAACGGCAAGGACAGCCTAGCTAGACCACTGTGTGTACTCCCCTGCCCTGCTGCGGTGTGATGAGTCCGCTTCCCTCTCCTGCTTCCCAGACGAGTACGTTGCCAGCTTGCACCTGCCTTCGTTTGATGCCCACCTGACGGAACTGACGGATGATCAGGCAAAATACCTGGGACTCAACAAAAACGGGCCTTTCAAACCCAACTACTACAGGTCAGTGCTGGCTGGGTGTTGCTGGGGACATCGCCTTCCACTGGGAGCTCTGGGAGCCCTTTGCAGATGGGAGCTGTGTCCCCAGGTGCTCATGGCCTCACTGTCACCTCCCTTCTCTTCTAGATACTGATGGACCATACCTATGAAGGACCAGACCACACAAGGCAACATTAGAGAGATTATTTTTAAAAATCATTTTATTTTGGCCTACTTTTTTTTTAAACCAACAAAGAAACCTGTTTTTACATTTATCAGTGTGATTTTAAGGTCACCTATTTTTTTTTTCTCCTGAGTTTCACCCTTTTATGTGATCACATCTCTGTCTGATCTTGGCAGACAACCTGGGATTTATTTCCTGCTTTGATGTGGCTGAAGCCACTGGTGGCTCCCAGCCCTGGTTCCCTTTCCTGGTGTGTGAAGGGCAATTAATTCCTGCAGTGGTGTTTTTTTTGACCTTTCCAGCCCATGTTAGTCTTGTCCAGGATATCGGCAGATATGGAGATCCTGTTCTACCTTAACTTACATTTTCTTTCTTTGTGTGGATTATCTGCAACTTCTAAATTGCCTTAAAGAGCCCAGTTTTAGCTGCTTGATCTATGCTCCTAGCTCTGCCTGGGAGCAGAGTGGCGCCTGCTGGCCACCTCGTGAATAGGTGACTGTCCCCACCCGGCCACGGTCCCTGTGCAGAGGTGGCCACTGGCCTGGGTTTGGCTGGCTGGGTACGGGGAGTTCACTGTTCCAGGGTGCTAATCTGAATTTGGACGGGGTCACTCACCCAGCATTATCCTCATCTCTCCTAGTGTTTTTTTTTGTTTTTTGTTTTTTTTTTTAGCCAAACTGCACCTTGAGTTTAAAGCTTTTTTTTTTTTTTTTCTTCTTCTCCTTTTGGCACTTGCTGCATCAGAGCGGCCCCATCTCCCAGCAAGAAGTATGGGTGGTTTTTAAGGGTGTCTGGGTTTTTCTGGGGGGCATTTCACTTTTGTTTCGAGATGGATGCACAGATGAACCTTCCCCCTGTCCCAGCCTGGGCTCTCTGCACCCTGGACTCCTGCACAAAGCCCTGGGCTCCCCTTTGCTGCCCCATCCCTCGAGCTGGACTTTCTCAGCTGCCTCCCCTGCTGTCTCATAGTGTTTCAGCTGCTCTCATTGCCTTGTTCTTTCCTTCCCCATCCTTGCTGGTGACAAATATTTCTCTTATCCATCTCTTGCAGCTAGCCCCAGGACAGGGAAAAGTCCTTGCAACCCAGTGAGGTTTCTCTTAGCTTTTTTTCCTCCCCCGTTGCCTCTTTCTTCACCTGGCGAAGGCCAGAGCACAGCGGGAAGGACCCTAGCCCTGGGTTCACTTGTTCCCCTTCTGGTTGTGCGGCCTGCATCGCCTGGTACGCAGGCATGAGCTGCTGTGGTACCCACGAGAGGGCTGCTCTGGCCACCCTGTCCCCAGGGAATGGCGGATGCTGTTTTAGTGCTGGGTCCTGGGCGCTGCTGCTTGGGGAGGGTGTAATGCTCCTTTTCTCTTGGTGGGGACTGGAGGATGATGTGACCATGGGTGGTGTGGCTTTGATCACCCTCATGTCCCCACCTTCTCCTTTGATTATCCCTCTGCTGGGCTGCACTTGCCCGGCAGGTATGTGTGGAGGCCTCTGCTCTCCCTCCGCCTTCACAGGGGACTCGGGGTTGGGTCTCTGGGGGCCTGGGCCGGGCCCCGTGCCCTGGGAGCACAGCGTCCCCTCTGTGCCATCCCTGCCGGGTGTCGGGGCTCTGGCCCTGTATAAGCCATGTTGTGCGGGGTGGCGGTGGCAGCGTCGGGCTGGGAGGGAGAGGTTTATTTTGTATATGAATGATTTTTAATGAATGCAATATTAATCCTTGCAGATGAGCAATAAATCATTAAAGTCTAATTAAACTATTAGGAAAAACAAAAGCACGCCTCCTGTGGCCCGTTTTTTTGAAGAGCACTCGAATGCAACCCTTTGGGTCCCTGGGGCTTGCATCTGAGCCCCGTGTTAGGCAGCAGCTCTGGGCCGTGCCCCCTGGGAGCTCCTCTAGCGCCCTGAGTTTGGGGTCTGAACCTCCCTGACCCCTCTGAGGGGGGCTTTCATCTCCTCCAAGCCCCTCCTGGCCCTTTGAGGGGCTGAGAGTTCCACGCGGCCCCCCTGTGGGCAGCTCGTCCCCCTCTAATTGGGGCCTGAGCCCCCCCCAGCCCCCTCGGTTTGGGGGTTCGCTGGTTCGAGGCCTCTCTCTCTCCTTCCTGGCCCCCCTCTCTTTGGGGTCTGTCCCCAGCACTATCCGTTCTTGCCACTCCCAACATGGCGGCCTGAAGCTGTCGAACAGCGGGCGGAAGTGCCGCTCCCAATATGGCGCCGGGCCGAGCCGGGACCAGGGAGGCCGTGCCACACCTAGCGTGGCGGCTCGGGGGCGGAGCTCGGTGCCGGCCGCGTACCGCACCGGACGTGGCCGCCGGGGGCGGGCGACGCCGAGCGGTGACGCGGCCGCCGCGGCGGGACGGGCGGGCGCAGCCATGGCGCAGCCGCCCGAGCGGCCGGAGCCCGGCGCCACTCCCAACATGGCGGCGGCGCTGCCCCGGCTCTCTCTGCCGCTCCCGCGAGAAGGGGGGGTGAGTCCTCGCGAGAGCTCGGCGCGCGCGGCGGAGGGCGGCCGACATGGAGCCGGGCGGCGGCGGCGGCGCGGGGCCGCTCCCGGGCAACAACAAGGCCCGCGGCGGGGCGGCGCCGCCTGGGAAGGGCCGCGACCT
>CM021722.1:424280-494770 GCA_011074415.1 Stictonetta naevosa | reverse complement strand
CGGCCTCGCAGGCCCGGTGTTCCCGGTGCGGCTCCCGGTGCGGCGCCCGGTCCGGTTCCGTCTCCACCCCTCCCCGGGCTGGGCCACGCCGCTTGGTTCCGGTGCCGCCCCTCCAGCGCCGCGGCGGACACGGCTCGGGGCGGTTTGGCCCCGGCAGCCCCTTTCCGGCTGCCCTGGGCTCGCAGCGCCTCGGTGCCGGCACCCCTCGGGCGCTCGGTGCGGGCCCGGTCCGGGCGAGAGGTGACGGAGCTCTCCGAGGGGCCGCCGGGCTGTGAGGGGCCCCCGGGGCACGGCCGGGGCGCTGCCTCGTCCCCCGGCCCTCCCGGTGCGTCCCCAGAGCGTCCCGGCCCCTGGGGCCCCGGAGCTGCCCTTGCTGGGGCAGGGGGAGCCCCCCCAGCAGCGGGAGCCCCGAGGCCGGGCAGCGTTCGCTGGGGGCCCGCCTCGCTGGGCCGCTCGGAGCAGGCTTTGGTCCTCGGAGGCCTCCCGCGGGTGTTCTCCCAGCCCCACCACAGCCGCTCGGGTTGTGCCGTGCTCGCTCTTCGCGTCTGTTGGCATCTGTCTGTCACTGGGGGAATCGCCGAAGTTTTCTTAAACCTGTGCAGGAAGGTTGAGCAGCTCGGTCTCATCTAACCCCCGCCTTTCCTGAGGCTGAGCACCCCCTGCCTCCTGCTTTGTGTTTGGGTGTTCTGGGGCTCCTGGAGCGTTCTGGAGGCGGTGCGGTGGCGGGGGCTGCCTAGCAGGGAAGCGCAGCCCAGCTCAATGCGGCAGCAGGGCTGGGGACAGCTCTGCTGGGGGTTGCCTTGGTAACGTTTACGCTGCTGCGGGTAAATCTTTTATTTATTAAACAGAAGATAGAGTCCTGGATCTGCAGGAGGACGAGGTGAATTGTGATTGTCTTGGGGATGTTGATTTTACTGAAAAATGCTTTAATTAACTGAATTTTTCTGCTTTTAGGGCTACTCTGAGTCCCCAGACCTGGAGTTTGAATATGCAGATACTGATAAATGGGCAGCAGAGCTCTCTGGTAAGGGACTCATCTTGATCAGTCAATTAATCAGCCATGATTTGTTTTCCTGGTAGTGGTTAAAGAAATTCTGTCAACTCTAATATTCCTTTGTTATTGTCTTTGAATACCTCACTGGTGTTAAAAGGGATGTGATATCATGTAGTGATTTTTTTTGCCATACACTGGGCTTATTTTTTGCATTTCCCTCATCTTAAATAGCAATTAACTTGTCAGGGTTGGAGCTTTCTGTGATGGCTTGGTGCAGGTTGTGGAGACTTTTTCTCTGCGTTCTTTTGACAGAGCTGTACAGCTACACGGAAGGGCCAGAGTTCCTGCTCAACCGCAAGTGCTTTGAGGAGGACTTCAGGATCCATGGTAAACCTTTCCCCTTGGAGCGCTCGCCCCTCTGGGGGTGGGCTGGGGATCTCGTGGAAGAGATGCAGGGGTTGCTGCACTAATGCTGTGTCAGAGAGCACGAGCAGGCACTGGCAGTCTTCGTGTGTTTTGTATTGGAGACCTCGTTAGCATGTGTGGGCTGGCCCTGGTGCACAACTCACCGTGTCCAGCATGATCAGCATTTGCTGGTGTTAATGACCAAGGAGGTTCGTCGGTGCCAGGACAGCTGTGCTGGAACATACTGGCAGCAGCAAGAGCATCCAGCTCATTTTCCATCAGCTGCTAGTGCCAGCCCAGAGGGATGGGATTCATCCAGCTGTGTGACGGGAAACAGGAGACAGTCCCTCTGCCCTACTCACACGTGCCTGGGCATTATTCCCAGAGACATCTTGTTTTCTGGGCCAGCCCTGTTTTCCTTCAAGCTGAATCCTTTTGAGCTCTTCCTGCGACGTTTGTGGCCAGTGCAGAGGTGCTGCATGCCCTCAGCCTGGCTGCTTTGGCTTTCCAGTGCGGGACAAGAAGTGGACGGAGCTGGACAAGAACCAGCATCGCACCCATGCCATGCGGCTGCTGGACGGGCTGGAGGTCACCGCGCGGGAGAAGCGGCTGAGGGTTGCCCGAGCAATTCTTTACGTTGCCCAAGGTACATCCTGACGTTGGGCTGGCGGCCTTTACCCTGTTCCTAAATCTGGGTAAAGGTTTGAAAGCTATTGATTTAAAATCTTTTAAAGTGTTTATTTTTCATTGCATCTTTGATTCCGCTTGGGATGCCTTGAACAAAGCTGATTCTCAAGGGAACTATACAGTTTGTAGGAGCTCGGTCCAGAACTTAGAAGTCTTTTATGTGCTATCCCTGCTCTGCCTGATTTGGGCTCTGTTACCCACAAGAGAGCAGTTCTGTCCCTCTGCATCTGACTTTTGGCATTAAATTTAAGAAAGTGTTTGTCGTTCCCTCTGCAAAGCGTGCTGGCTGCATGGGAGGGCCTTGGAGTCCCTGCAGAGATGGGATCCAGTGAGCGTGTCATTGCAGGCACGTTTGGGGAGTGCGGCTCTGAGGCTGAGGTGCAGGCCTGGATGAGGTATAACATCTTCCTGTTGCTGGAAGTGGGGACGTTCAATGCTCTGGTAGAGCTGCTGAACATGGAGATTGAGTGAGTACTGTGGGCAGGCACTTCAGAAGTGGCGCTGGAGCTCTTCCCTGGGTGGTTTTTTTCACAGAATCACAATGTTAGGGATTGGAAGGGACCTTGAAAGATCATCTAGTCCAATCCCCCTGCCGGAGCAGGAACACCTAGATCAGGTCACACAGGAACGTGTCCAGGTGGGTTTTGAATGTCTCCAGAGAAGGAGACTCCACAACCCCCCTGGGCAGCCTGTTCCAGTGTCACCCTCACTGTGAAAAAGTTTTGTCTCATATTTAAGTGGAACCTCCTGTGTTCCAACTTGCACCCACCGCCCCTTGTCCTATCATTGGGTGTCACCAAGAAGAGCCTGGCTCTGTCCTCCTGACACTCGCCCTTTCCATATTTATAAACATTAATGAGGTCACCCCTCAGTCTCCTCTTCTCCAAGCCAAAGAGACCCAACTCCCCCAGCCTTTCCTCGTGAGGGAGATGCTTCACTCCCTTAATCATCCTCGTGGCTCTGCACTGGACTCTCTCAAGCAGTTCCCTGTCCTTTTTGAACTGAGGGGACCAGAACTGGACGCAATATTCCACATGTGGTCCCACCAGGGCAGAGCAGAGGGGGAGGAGAACCTCTCACAACCTACTAACCACCCCGTCTGATAAACTCCAGGATGCCATCGGCCTTGGCCACAAGGGCACAGTGCTGGCTCAGTGTCATCGTGTTGTCCTCAGCCCCATTCCTGGTCTATCCCTAATGTGATTCCTGCAGCCTCCGGAGTGACACACGTTGTTCTGGGTCATGTCGCGTAGCATTAAATGTGATCAGTGCAGAAATTCACCAAGAGCTGTGTTGGCTGGCAGTGAATGAAACAGCTGTGTTCCTCCTTTCTTGTTGATGGGGGGGCTTGTTGCAGCAATACCTGTTCCGGGGTTTGGCTCTGGTGTGTGGGTTGCTCGTGGCAGAGTTAAGATGTCCCCAAACTCTCCCTGAGGCTGTTCTCCCTCCGCAGTAACAGCGCGGCTTGCAGCAGTGCTGTGAGGAAGCCTGCAATCTCCCTGGCTGACAGCACAGACCTGAGGTATGGAGCAGGGTTTGGGAGGGTTTGGAGGAGAGGAGGACAAGAGTTGCTGGCTTGCTTTGCCTTGCTTTTTTCCTCTGTGCCTGAGCACAAATTCCTTGGTGTGGAGTGGGTGAATGGGAGGCAAGCTGTGGTTGTAGCAAATGAAGCCTTCCCCCAGAGCACTGGCTGCTGGCAGCCTCCTTAACCCGTCTCAGCCTCTGGTAATTACCCCAATCTTCTGCTCTTCGCAGGGTGCTGCTGAACATCATGTACCTGATCGTGGAGACAGTCCGGCAGGAGGCTGAGGGGGACAAGGCTGAGTGGAAGAGCGTGCGACAGACCTTCCGAGCAGAGCTAGGTGAGGACCTCACACTTGTTGGGGAGGATGGGGTGGGGGTTCCTGGGGCTGAAGAGCAAGAGGGCAAGATCGGGTTTAGCTCCAGGCCCCAGGTAGCAGGGACTGGTGGCTCTGAGTTGGTTTCTGCTAGGCTGAACCTTGCTGGAGGGGGTGAAGGAGGGGAGCAGAGGAGGCTGGCCAGCCAGCCTTTTTTGCAGCCTGTGTGCGCACTCCCTGGGGAATGAAATTGAATATTTGGGTTGTCATTTCCTCTCAAAACAGTGGTAAGAAATTATGGAGGGTACGAGGCCATGGAAAAGCAAAGAGGAGCTGCCTGGGGTGAAATGAGGACCTCGGAGTTGGGGGTGGGAGCCTGTCAGGGCCGTGGGAGGTGCAGGGGCCAGTGGTGCTGGTGTGCAGGAGGATGGGTGAGGGCAGGGTGTGAGGAGGGCCTGGCTATCGCTGCTCTCTGGTTCCAGGAGCCCCCCTGTATAACAACGAGCCCTTCTCTGTCATGCTCTTTGGGATGGTGACTAAATTCTGCAGTGGCCATGCTCCGCACTTCCCCATGAAGAAGGTGCTGCTCTTGCTCTGGAAGACTGTGCTGGTAAGGGAGAGCCCGCGGGGCGAGCCAGTGTGCATCTTGCAGTTTTATGTTTAGCAGAGGAAGGAAGTTCTGCCCTCAGAGCTGTCTGTAATCGCTCCATCCTCTGCTTTCTGCCATTTAGCTGAGTAGATGTGTGCCCGATTAAAAACCTCTCAGGTTTCACGCCATAAGGGGGCATTGGATGTTGGTCTCTGGAGTTGGATTCCAAGGATGGACCCAATTAAGGCCCTTAGCCGGGGTCCATGGAAAGAAAAAGGTCCAGATACCTCAGCTGCACGGACACCCTCCCATCCCTGCTGTATTTCACAATGACAAAAGCAGTGTGAGACAGACAGATCTTGTTTTAGACCATGGGGAAGGATTTGGGACTCCCAGAGAGCAAATTTAGGAGGGTGGGTGGAAAAGCCCCCAGTGCCATGTACAGAGGAGTCTTACCCCTCTGTTCAGGTTGCCATGGTCTCCCTTGCAGTGCACCCTGGGGGGCTTTGAGGAGCTCCAGAGTATGAAAGCAGAGAAGCGGGAGGTCCTGGGCCTCCCACCGCTCCCAGAGGACAGCATTAAAGTCATCCGCAACATGAGAGCTGCCTCCCCACCAGCGTCAGCCTCCGATCTTATCGAGCAGCAGCAGAAGCGAGGCCGGCGGGAGCACAAGGTGAGTCCAGAACTGGGGCCAGCGGTGTTAATCAGGAGAAAGCTGGGGTCAGGACACTGATCTTGGAGCAGTTTGTGCCCTGGGTATTTCCATGCCTGACAGTAAGCAGTAGGACAGAACCCACCTTCCTGCTCTTTTATTTCTCCAGGCCCTGATTAAACAGGATAACCTCGATGCCTTCAACGAGCGGGACCCTTACAAAGCTGATGACTCCCGTGAGGAAGAGGAGGAAAATGATGATGACAACAGCCTGGAGGGAGAGACCTTTCCCCTTGAACGTGATGAGGTGATGCCTCCGCCCACCCAGCATCCCCCAAGTGACCGCATCGCCTGCCCCAAGGGGCTGCCCTGGGCCCCCAAGGTCCGGTGAGTGTGGGGCTGATCCTGGGCTGGACTGCAGGGAGAGCTGGAGCTGCTCAAGGAAAACAGAGGCTGTTACATTTTGTGACTTCAGCTGAGTTGTGCGGAAGATGTTGGAGATGGGATGGTCAATCTGGCGGTCACTTCAGTGGCTGTGGGTCAGTGGGATGACACCCACTGTTCCCTTTATTTGGCCACAAGGCTATTTGTTCCTGATGCCCTGTGCTTGGGGGCTGTGGTGTATCACAGAATGGTTAAGAACGGAAGGGACCTCTGGAGGTCGTCTGGTCAAACCCATCCGCTCAAGCAGGGTTACCTAGATGAGGTTGCTCAGGACCATGCCCTGGTGGCTCTTGAAGATCTTCAAGGAGGAGACTCCACAACCTCTCTGGGCGAGCTGTACCAGTGCCGTCACCCGCGCAGTACAGAAGTGCTTCCTGATGTTTAGATGGAACCTCTTGTTCCAGTTTGTGTCCATTGCCTCTTGTCCTGGCACTGGGCACCACTGAAAAGAACCTGGCTCTGTGTCCCCAGCTGCAGGGGGGGGGTTAGGCTGATGGGAAGATGTGACTCTTCCTCTTGTCCCTTTTGTTGCAGGGAGAAAGACATTGAGATGTTCCTGGAGTCCAGCCGCAGCAAGTTCATCGGCTACACTCTGGGCAGGTGGGTTCCTGCGGAGCCATCCTGGGGAGCTGTTGGTGTGGGGGGGCTATGGCAGAGGCTGCTAGCGTCGGGGCTGCCGCCACCCTCCGATTGGCGAGCTCAGGATTTCTCTGCTGCCAGCTCCTCTGGGTGGTGGTCCCTGACCTGCCCATGGGGTGGGTGGCTCATGATTGCTCCTGTCTGCAACCAGCCCAGCTTTTTCCTTTCTCTCCAGTGACACCAACACAGTGGTGGGGTTGCCCAGGCCCATCCATGAAAGCATCCGAACCCTGAAGCAGGTGAGTACGTTGATGGATTCCTCCAGTTCTTGCCTTTATGTGGGTCCCCCTCCCCCTGCTCTGATCACAGGTCAGGGCCAGTGGTGCGTTTTCCTGACCTCTCCCCGCCTTGCTCAGGCCTGTGAGATGAGAGACCTCAAGTTTTCATCTCTCTCCTGGTTTCCCAGGCTGGCCAAGCCTCTTTCCTTACTGGCTTCATCCTTTTCTTACTGGGGTTGTCCCAGAGGTGAGACCAGCAGCCACCGTCCTCCCCTGCCTCCCTTCCCACAGTGTTGGGTCACTGCTAGGATAGGAATAACAAAGGTTCCTGGAGGGGCTTAAAAAGATGAGAGGACAGAGAGGGAAATGCAGCAATGCTCGGGCATTCTCAGGATGTGCTGTGGGGCAGGCAGGGAGTGGTGACATCGGTGGGGGACTGGGGCCTTGGTGTGAACCCTCTTCTTTCTCTCTGCAGCACAAGTACACGTCAATCGCAGAGGTGCAAGTGCACATGGAGGATGAGTACCTGCGCTCCCCGCTCTCTGGGGTGAGTGTGGGGTGGGGATGGGATGAGGCTCCAGAGATGGAGCTGTGGGCATGTGGTTCTGCCTGGCCTTTCAGCAGTCAGGAGGGCTGGGTTTGCTTTACAGCTCGTTAGGGAAGGAGGAGCAATTCCTCCAGGGACAGAGAGTGGGGTATGCGAGGGAACGTTGGGCAGGAGCTGGAGATATCCTACCCTCAGGGTCAGAGCACCCAGCGCTGAAGCAGACCCTTTGCACTGGTGGCTGCTCCTGGTGTGAGGTTTTCTGATCTCTCCTGGCACCAGGGGGAAGAAGAAGTGGAGCAAGTTCCTGCAGAGATCCTGTACCAGGGCCTCCTGCCGAGTCTGCCGCAGTACATGGTGAGCACTGAGAGTCTTCTCGGCTCTGCTCCATCCTCCTGGAGCCAATCTGGGAGCCTCTCACCTCTGCTGTTCTGTCCCTTTCTAGTCGTGTCCCCAGGCTTTCTTCCCTCTGAACATATGCGTTGCTGTTCCTCTGTTGTCTGGTGGGGAGGGTGGCCTGTGGCTGGTTCCCCCCACCCCCTTTTCCATCTCTCTCTTTTCTTCCCCAGATTGCTCTCCTGAAGATCCTGCTTGCTGCAGCTCCCACATCCAAAGCTAAGACGGACTCCATCAACATCCTGGCAGATGTCTTGCCAGAGGAGATGCCGTGAGTGACCATGGGGGGCGAGCTGAGGTGCTCAGTTGTAATGGGGAAGGAAGGAAGAAGGGTTTGGAGCCGGGCAGGATCGTGGGGGCTGGGACTGTGCTGAGGCTTCCTGGGCAATCTGACCATCTTGTGGTGTAGCAGGACCTGACTGCAGGTGCCTGCTGATAGCCCAGGGAATGGCAAGACTGCCCACAGACACCTCTGGGGCAGCCTCTGGGGCCGGCAGGGTGCAGGCACTGCCCCAAGGATTCCTCTGTGTGCCCCAGGACCACAGTGCTGCAGAGCATGAAGCTGGGAGTGGATGTCAATCGGCACAAGGAGATCATCGTCAAAGCCATTTCTGCTGTCTTGCTGCTTCTGCTCAAGCACTTCAAACTGAATCACATCTACCAGGTGAGCTGGGCCAGGGTCTGGCCACCAAGCTGGGATGGGCAGCACCCAGGATGGGTCTGCATTCACCTGCCCACTTGGCCTTTCTCCCCAGTTTGAGTACATGGCCCAGCATCTGGTCTTTGCCAACTGCATCCCACTCATCCTGAAGTTTTTCAACCAGAACATCATGTCTTACATCACTGCCAAGAACAGGTAGTGGAGGAGGGTATGGGGAAAGGGGGTTCTGCTTGCTTTCTCCCTCCCTGGCCAGGGCTTGGGTGCAGGCAGGCCCAGTTGTGGGACTGCATTGCCCC
Source organism: Stictonetta naevosa (assembly GCA_011074415.1). Lineage (NCBI taxonomy): Eukaryota > Metazoa > Chordata > Aves > Anseriformes > Anatidae > Stictonetta > Stictonetta naevosa. The sequence continues at coordinate 486,407 of CM021722.1, read as the reverse complement.
ACAGCCCCGCATGGGGCATGATCCTTGGGAGCAGTGTGACACCCTCCCTCCTTTCTGCAGCATTTCCGTCCTGGACTACCCGTACTGTGTGGTGCACGAGCTGCCGGAGCTGACAGCGGAGAGCCTGGTACGCTGCTCCCTTCCTTCTCTGCTGGCTCCCAGTGACCTGCAGTGCTTCCTGGAGGGGTTTGTGGGCACAGGGAGGCAGCAGGGCTCCAGCACCCAGCCCTGGCACCCTCAACGCTTCTGTGCTTGGCCTCTGGCGCTGCTGGGGGTTCTGTGGGTACCCTTGGGCTGGCAGGCATCTCCTGGCTGCTTGCCATGCCGTGCCTCTATGGGCAACGGTCCTGGGACCAGCACAGCCTCTCCTTTTTGTATCTGCATCCCTGCTTCCATCTCATGCTTAACTTCTGCCTTTGCTTTCCTGCAGGAGGCAGGAGACAACAACCAGTTTTGCTGGAGGAACCTTTTCTCCTGCATAAACCTCCTGCGCATCCTGAACAAGCTGACCAAGTGGAAGCACTCCCGCACTATGGTGAGGGCTGGGGACCCCTCGGGCTCAGCCCAGGCAGGCTGGATCGGGTGAGGGGACTGCGGGTACCTCGGGGTGCTCCTCATGCTGCACCCCAGAACTTGCTGGAGAGTGGGAGAGCAGTGGGGGTGCCTGCGGAGTGGAGGGAGGTAGATGGGGAGTGGGAGACCACCGGGGAGGGTGCACGCATGCTGCACGGAAGGTTTCTGTGTGTTCCTGGGCTGGAGGGGGGGGCTGGCCCCTGTGCGGCAGGGGGCACCTGGGCATCCCCAGCTGTGCTGCCACCTGGCCCTGGCTGTTCCTCAGATGCTGGTGGTGTTCAAGTCTGCGCCCATCCTGAAGCGGGCACTGAAGGTGAAGCAGGCCATGATGCAGCTCTACGTGCTGAAGTTGCTTAAGGTGCAGACCAAGTACCTGGGTCGGCAGTGGAGGAAGAGCAACATGAAGACGATGTCTGCTATCTACCAGAAAGTGCGGCACCGTCTCAATGACGACTGGGCTTACGGCAACGGTACGTCCGCTGCAGCTGCAACAGTGTCCTGTTACCCTCAGTCCTTCCACCCCATGCAGAGATGTGTTTGTGCCAGAGCTGTCCCTTTGCTGCTTAGGGCTTTTGCAGCCCCTAGGTCTGGGCTGTGAGGAAAGATTCGGGGTGATGGCATTGTGGGGAAGGAGCTGGCAGTGGCCAGTGCTGGAAGTGTTGGTGGCTGCCTGCTCTGTGCCCATGCATTCTGCTCTTTGTAAGAATTGGCAAAATCTCATCCTGGGGGATGTTGGTTGCCTGAAGTGCCCCAACTCTCCTCCGACACCCTCTTCCCTCTGCCCAGACCTGGATGCCCGGCCCTGGGATTTCCAGGCAGAGGAGTGTGCCCTGCGCGCCAGCATTGAGCGCTTCAACTCGCGCCGCTACGACCGGGCACACAGCAACCCTGACTTCCTGCCCGTGGACAACTGCCTGCAGAGCGTGCTGGGCCAGCGCGTGGAGCTGCCTGAGGATTTCCAGGTCAACTACGACCTGTGGCTGGAGAGGGAGGTCTTCTCCCGGCCCATCTCCTGGGAGGAGCTGCTGCAGTGATGGCCCCGCAGCGAGGATAGTGGGGAAGCAGGAGGTGTTTGGGGACGGGCTTGAGGCTGGGGGGTGAAGCCGCAGGTGTGTGGCTTTAGCAGGGTCTGTGGGTGCCTGGCCCCCCATGGCAGGGCTGGGAGGGTTCCGGGATGCCATCGTGCCCCTCTGCCTCCTCCCAGGCTTTGTCATCCTCAATCCTGTGCTGAGGGTGAAGGCTTTGTAAAGAGGCCACGGTTCCCTGGGTGTCTCCTGTTAGCTGGAGGACACTGCTCCAGCCTTTCAGATGTGGCATTGCCGTCGCCCTCCCACCTCATGTCACCAGCCAGGGCCGAGGAGGGAGAGCAGTTGGTGGGGCAAATCGAGGTGAGGTGATGCTGCGGGACACGGGGCTACTGTGGCAGGAAAACCGTAGCTGTGTCCCCCCACCAGACCCTGCTGGGGGACACAGCAAGGGGGCCAGGGGCGCTGGGAACAGGGTGGTGACAGGGCCGAGGGGCTGGGGTGGGCTGGAGGCTGCAGTCTTCCCTTGCCCCGCTGGGTGGGGTGGATGAGCTGTACATATATATATATTCACGATACCTCTGAGCTGAGCGTGTCTGAACTCTGTCTGCGTCCTCATCCCTTTGGCCCCAGGGAAACAGCAATGGGTGAAGCCAGTGGTGGGGCTGAGCTGGTGCACAGGTTCGTGGTCTTGTGTTTCCCCTCCTTGTCCCCACACAGTCCTCAGGTCACACGGTGGGCCAGATCTGTTGGCCTAGGGGGTGATTGTTCCCCTGTACTCAGCTCTGGTGAGGCCACACCTCGAGTGCTGGGTTTGGCTTTGGGTCCCTCACCACCAGAAGGACATCGAGGCCCTGGGCCGTGTCCAGAGAAGGGCAACGAGGCTGGTGAAGGGCCTGGGACACAAGTCCTGTGAGGAGCAGCTGAGGGACCTGGGGCTGTTTGGTCTGGAGGAGGCTCAGGGCAGAGCTCACTGCTCTCTGCAGCTCCCTGAGAGGAAGCTGTGGGGAGCTGGGGCTCGGCCTCTTCTCGCAGATAACCAGAGACAGGACCAGAGGGAACGGCCTCGAGTTGTTCCGGGGGAGGTTCAGGTGGGAAATGAGGAGACATTTCTGCTCAGAAAGAGCGGTCAGGCGTTGGGACGGGTTGCCCAGGGAGGTGGTGCAGTCACCGTCCCGGGGGTGTTCAGGGAGAGGTTGGACGTGGTGCTTGGGGACACGGATCTGTGGGTGCTGGTGGTAGGGGGTGGTTGGAGCAGGTGATCTCAGAGGGCTTTTCCAACCTCAATGATTCCGTGATTCAGTGGAGGAGCTGGAGACCAAAGCCAGCCCTGGAGCCTGGCCACAGCAGAGTTCCCCTTTGTGCCTTGCTGTGCCTCAGGGGGTAGCAGCAGCTGTGGGTAGCTTGGGTTGGTGAATCCCAAAAGATTCACCCCTGATTTCAGCGAGGGGCAAGACAGGGCCAGAGGCTGAACCCGTGGTGCTCCTGCTGGGTGTCCCGTGGCACAAACCATCCCCAGTGCCGCACCCTAACCTTGTCCCCAGCTGAGCAGCATGGATGGGGGGCTGCTGTAATGTGTTTGTTTGCAAAGCTGAACCGCAGAGGACTGCTTCCCTCCTGCTGGGGCACAGGCAGACCCCGGCACCCACCTTGTGCCTGCTCCGCTCCCGGGGCAGGAGCCAGCGCCCGAGCAGCCAAGGTGTGAGCGAGCCGTGTCTCCATCGCGCCTCTGCGAAATGTTCCCCAGCTGCGCGGACGATCACAGACCGTGGCTTTTACAGCACGGCCCCAGCCATAAATAACTTATTAAAAGTGTGTTTTATTGTTTATAAATGAGTAACAAAACCCCTGCAGATGGCAGGGGCTGCAGCGAGTGGGGGTGCAGCACGGGGCCCCTGGGGGTTGTCCACCTGCTGTGGCCACAGTGCTCCTGGGGTACTGAGAGTTTTGGAGGATTTTGTGTGGAAACCTTTTTTTTTTTTTTTTTTTTTTTTTCCCCAAATTGGGCCGGTCAGTGAGGCTGGGCCCCTCCTGAGCATCTCCACTTTCCTTCCCCAGCACTGGCATGCAGCAGACAGGGAGGGCTGTTTTGGAGACATATATATATCTATTTTGGCACAAGGGGGTGTAACAGCATCTTCTAAAGATGGGGTCAGCAGGAGCAAGAAGAGACCTGTTCTTGGCTTGATTTGGGTAATCTGGCCGTGGTGGGGGGGCGTTTACTGTCTGGAAAGTAAGCTCAGATGCACTGCCTTGAAGAGGTGTCTGGGGGTGCTTTGCAATTTGCCCTGGGACCCCCTGTCACAGAGCAAATGAAGCACATCAGCTGCATGGGGAAATCCAGTCATGTGTCCCCTCCTCTCCCCCCCCCCCAATGCCTGAGACCACTCCAAAAATGGGAAACCCTCCCCAAAGTGACCGTTTCTTCCCAGGACAGCTGCAGCTGGGGCGCCCAGGCTCGTACTTGGGGGTGGGGGGGGAGCTCTGCTCTGGCTTGGGGGGCCACATGTCCAAACCGGGGATGAGAGCACCTCAGTTCCCCAGGAAGAAGGGAATGTTGCCCGCAAGCGACCCAGCACACCCTGCCATGCAGGGCTCCTGTCTCTGTCCCCACGGTCACCCTCCCCGGGCTCCGCAGCCTCGGAGCCCCCACGGTGGGCCGGGCACTGCACGATCTGCAAACGGGGCTTGGAAAGGGTTTCCAGAGGGGCTGGGGGGGGGGCTGCGTCCCTGCTGCAACCCCCTGGGGCACAGCAGCCCCTGCCATCAAATCCTGTTTGCCCTGGGCCGAAGGTGCTTGGGGGGGACCCAGGGTTCTCTGGAGCTGATTTCTGGGGTCCCAGCACCAGCCCCGATGGCATAGGTAGTGACAGCTGGGTCCCCACCGGCCACTTGCTGCTTCTCTGCGTCTGCAGGGGGGCAGAGAGGTGCCAGCGTGGGTTGTGCTTGGGGGGACCCTTTTGCTGCCCCCCGATAGCACAATGGCGAGGGCTGGGCTGCGGGAAGCTGGCAGCGATCGGGGTGCGTGGGGGACGGGGGTGACCCTGCTGCCCCGCTCCCATCCCCGGTGCTGAGCACCTCGGGAGGGAGGAAGCAGGGGGGGGGGACGTGCCCCGGGGGGCTCAGGCGAGCGGTCCGTGTCCCGTGCGGGTGGGTTACGTGGTCCAGCCCAGCAGGCTGCCCGGCTCCTTGGCTGTCATCCGCAGCGTCACCAGGGCGGGCGATTTGTAGTCGTTCTCTGGAGGGGGCTCGAAGGGGTGGCTGCTGAGGGCCGGGGGGAGGCCGTGCAGGGAATAGAGGCTGCTGATGCCGGGGGGGTGGCCGGGAGAGGTGGGGATGCCCACGAAGCCAGCCACGTTGCTGTGAGCGTGGGGGTACGGCGACACGCACGGGGACGGGATGCTCTCCGGGGCCACGACACAAGGCCCCGCCGGGCTCCTGGGGCCAGAGCTCGGCCACAGGTTGCTCTGCAGCTGGAAAAAGGAACAGGAATCCTGAGGTGAAGCGGGGGAGAGGCTGGGCATGCCCAGCTGAGGGTGGGGCCACATCGCCCCCCAGCCCTTGAATCCCCCTTGCCCCCAGCGAGCGAGCAATGCGAGGGCTGCCGTTGCTTTACTTTAATTGCTTGGGGGAGCGAATCCTGACAGAAACCTGTGCCGCACGCTGCCCTGCCGGGTGTGCAGCTGGCAGCGCTGCTGCCCCCCGTCACCCCCAGCCCTGTTCCCTTGTGGTGTTGCAGCCCCTACACCAAGCAGGGCGCTCACGGGAGAGCTTCAGGGATGTGTACGAAGCTGCTTTTTAAACTATTTTTATGCTTTTTGAAAAGAAGGCAGTTTTGCAGAAAAGGGAGGGATGAAACGCTGATGGATTTATAGGACAATGAGGAAGAGGAGGGAGACCCTGGGTGACCACACACCGTCAGGGGATGCTGAGGGGAATGATGGATCACCGGCCCTGCAAAAGGGGTTTCCTTGCATGGGGGGGAGCCCAAAACCTTCCTGGAGGGGCACGTTCCCAGGGGAGATGGCAGGGCCATGAAGCAGCCTCTTCCTGCCCTAGCAGAACGTGATGCTGCATCTTCCCCGGTTTCCCGTGGGGGCCGGGTGCCTTGCCAGGGGTGTGGATGTAACCACACAGCTCGTGGCAGAGGCAAAAGCTGGGCAGCGTGGGTTACCGATGGGGGTACCGGGGTGCAATGGGGGTACTGGGGTGCCGCGGGCAGCTGTGGGGTTTCTCACCTCCTGGATTTTCCCGTAGCGTTCCCGTTTCCGCCACTTGGCCCGTCGGTTCTGGAACCAGACCTGGGGGGCAGAGGAGGGGGCTGAGGCATGGAGACCGCTGCCTGTCCCGGCAGGAAGAGCAGCCCGTGGCGCCCGCCCGTCCCTCCCCTCCCCTGCCAGGGCTGCTGATTCTCTCCGTGGTGGGGAATGGAGAAAATTCCCTCATGTGCCGCCCTGGCCAGCCTCAAGCTCCCCAGACTTTTTCTCTAGCAAAAGAGCAGAAAAGCGTCCTCCCGCCCTGCCTGGCACAACCCCTCAGCAAGATGCCGAGAGCCCTGAGCCATACCTGCACCCTGGCCTCGGTCAGGTCCGTCCGCAGCGCCAGCTGCTCGCGGGCGTAGACGTCGGGGTAGTGCGTCTTCTGGAAAACCTTCTCCAGCTCCTCCAGCTGGAAGGTGCTGAAGGTCGTCCTGTTCCTCCGCTTCTTGCTCTTGCTCCTGCCCAGCGGCAGGGACTCGGGCAGTGGGGGAGCCGGGTGCTCCCGCAGGCTGCCCAGGGGCGCTGCCAGCACGCAGCCCAGCTGTCCTGGGGCTTTGCTGGGGGCCCGGCAGGCTGCGGGCACCGCCTGGTACTCGCCTTTGCATCCCTTCTCACCACCTGGGAGGGGAGAGGCACAAGACGGGTTGGTTAATGCAGCAAGGAGCCCCCCGTCCCTGCGGGGAGAGGGTGAAGACTGCAGTTCGGGTGCATTCCCCATCACCCCGAGATGTGTGGGTGCAGCTCCAGGGGAAAGGGGCTCCGCCTGTGTCAAAGCCATGGCAGGGAGCGTGGAAGGCAAAGCCCTTGCTCTGGGGGAGCGGGGGACTGGCTCCCCGAGGGTGCCAGGGGAAAGCTTGGTGGGTGCTCGCAGGACCCGCACTTGGGGCGCCTCTCAGGAGCTGCTCTGATGGGTACGGGGTGTGCGGCGGGGCAGAGGCAGGTGAGCGCGGGTTCACCTACCTGGCCGAGCTTTGCTCAGCTCTCCCTGCTCCCTTCCTGCACAGGCTGCTGCCTCCGCCCGGGGCAGAGCCGTTGGAGCCACAGAGCCTGGGCCACATCCAGAGCCCTATGGCTCAGCTCAGCTCAAGGCGGGACAGGCACAGTGCACCCCAAAAAGCCTCTGCCTGCCGCTGGTGCTGCATTTCCCTCAGCCGTAACTCTCAGGAAACAATTTGAAAAGGAGTAAAAGACAAGCAAAAAATATAACACTCTCTTTGCTCCTTTCCCCTCCCTCCAAACCGACGAGAGCCAGAGCAGTAAGTTTGCAGTTCCCTCCTTCCCCTCGCTGCTGCTCGGCCTGTGGGGAGTCTCACGGAATGGGGTCCAGGAAATAAATCCCCGCCAGTGTTTCAGAGGCACCACGATCGCCTTTGTCCCCCAAGGAGGGGTGCTCGTCCCCACAGAGGGACATGCAGAGCTCAGTGAGTCTCAGCAGCTCTGGCCAGGACCAGCTGCTGCGGGGTCCCCTGAGGAGCAGAATTGGTGGAGGGGACCTGGTCCCCCAGCAGTCGCAGGGGACACACGGGGGCTTTACTCGGACAGGAGATGAACTGAAATCCATTCTTTTGCCCCCACCCAACCACCACCTCCAGAGACTTGGGCTGGCAGCAGGTGGAGGCCAGAAGCCCCCCTGGTAGGCTCAGCCCTGGAGAGGGGCAGGATACGGCCCACCACTGGGTGCTGGGCCCAGCGCAGCGCTTGGGGCCGGCGAGGGGGGAAATCACCTCCTTGGGGATGGATCCTCCTTCCTGGCCCGTTACTGTCACATCTCGGCAGAGCGGGGTCCCCATCCCTGCACACCCTCGTGGGGCTCTGCACCCCCCTGCAGCCAGCCCCCAGCGCAGCCATTTCTGGACTTTCCTTTTTGATTTTTGGTTGTTTCATAATTAAGGCAATTTGGGGGTTACTGTGCACAGCTGAGTCGAGGTGCATCTGCTTTGAATTAACGGGAAAATGTTCTCTTGGGGCGGGTTTGGGGGGGCGATTGCTCCCCTTCCCTCTCGGTACCGACCTGTGTCCGTGCCCCGGCGGCGGGTAACGGCGAAGGGATGAGGCCGAGCTGCCGCTTCCTCCCGGCTTTGTCTTCCAAAGGGCTCGGCCGGGCTGAGCCCGGGTTAGAGCAGGGCCAGAGGGTTTAGCGATAAAAAACAAGCCCCACCAAGGAGCAGAGCGAAGGCAAAAAAAAAAAAAAAAAAAAAAAAGGCAACCAAAAATCAGAAAAAACAGCAAAAAAATCCGCTGCACAAATGGGTCTGATAAATGCATCGGGTTTGGGGTTTTCCCCCTTTCCAAAGGCACCACATTTCCAAGCAACCAGCGGGTTCCAGCATTGGAGACAAATAAATAAATGGCCAGAAAGGAGAAGGCAGGAAGGGAGCAGGATACGAGCGTGGAGCTAAATAAACAGAGTCGCAGGGGGACAAAGAGGATGGGAAAAAGGGAAGATACAGATACCCCCCAAACCTACACCCCCTGACCAATTTTGAAGAGCTGGGGAAGCCAGCAGCTGGGGAACAGCTGCACGATTATTGGGTGAACCAGGAGGGGAAAGGAGCGCTCCGAGGGATCATTAGTGAAGGGACGGGGCACGGGAAGGGCTCCCGGCAACCGGGGGAGAGAACGCGGCCGCTGGCACCCGGAGCAGGTAAGCGCAGCCCCGGTACGGCCCGGCCTGGGGTTGGTGGGGGGGTCCCCGGTGCCCCGAGGCTTTCTCTACCTGTTGTGCCGAGCCCCACCTGGTTCCCATTACACTGCAGTGCTGCCTTTTTTTTTTTTTTTTTTTTTTTTCTTTTTTTGGGGGTCTATTAAAGCGAACGGGGACATAAAAGGCCCGCGGGACGGGATGAACCGGAGCCCCCTGCGGTCTCCGACGGCCTCGTCCGGGAGGGAAAGAACGAGGAGAGGAGCGGGCCCGGGGCGCTGCCCGGCCGCTGGAGACCGGGAAACGACGAGGAGCGCCTGGGGGAAGCGCCGCGTCCTGCCTGAGCCCGGCGGCGGCCCCGAGCCGGGACCCCCCGGACCCCGCCGCTCCCGGCCCAGAAGCTGCCGTCGGGCGCTGGTCGCTGCCGGTGGGGCCCGGCCCGGGCGGCGGCCGGACGCATCCCCCAGAGGGCCGGGGCCGCTTTTCCATCCCCGTAGCTTGAACTCATCCCGCTGCCGGCCCCGCCGCCCTGGCCGGGATCCCCGCTCCCCTCGGGCTTGCCGGGGTCGAGGCCGCCCGGGCCGTGGCGGTCTGTGTGCTCTCACAGAGCCATATCGCGACAGCGGGAGCGTGTTGGCGATAAGGGGGCCCGGAGGCACCGAGGGCAGCCCGCCCGGCGCATCCCCGGGGCCGACGGCAGGGTCGGGCTCCGTGCGGGGGCAGAAAGGAGGAAAGAAAAGGGGTCAGGGAGGAACGGCCCCGGCTCCCACCTCCACCCCGCAACTCCCGGTACCTGCAGCCCCGGCCGGGTAGAAGGGCTTCCCACTGACGGCCGCGGCGAGGGGGCCCGGGCTGGTGGCCCCCAGGTACCGGGGCTCTGCCTTGTCCGGCGGGCAGCGGGGGCTGAGCGGCGGCGGGTGCCGGGGGGGTCCCGGCAGCCCGGCCACGAAGGGGCCGGGGGTCCTCGGTGGCCCCGAGGGGGGCCCGGCCCGGCGGCCCGGGGGGAAGGCCGAGCAGTCCCTCGCCTCCATGCCGCAGGTTGGAGGGGCCGGGGTGGCCACGGGGAGCGGATTTTGTGCAGGGCTGGGGAGGAGGGGGGGGGTGTGGGGCTGGAAGGGAGGGCTCGCCCGGCACCCCCGGCACACTCACACCCACCCACCCCAGCCCACTGCACCGCTGGGGTCACGTGCGCCCTCCCACCCGCTCCGTTAACCCTCTAATCCCGGCGCCCCCCAGCCCCGGCGCCCCTATCCCCCTCCCGGGGCTGCGGGCACAAACCCGCTCCGTGCCTGGGCGGGGGCTGCGGGCTCTGGTCCTCCCCGCTCGCCGTTCCCCGGGGTCTTCGGGCTACAGGAAACGCCTAGGACCCTTCCTTGATTCAAAGCCTCAACCCCAACCCCTGGGAGCAGCTCAAAGTCCCAGGCAGGGGGATAAACCTCTGCCCTCAGTCTTCCAGAGGCCGGTTGGGTTTTCTCCCCTTTGCAGGCTGCGTGAGGCTGACTGCGGCCTTCCCCTCCTTGGGGCTGCGGCTGAGGCCTGGGCAGGCCGGGTCAGGGAAGATGCTGACCCCGAGGCACGGCACCGGGGCAGGCAGGGCTCTGCCGAGGCCAGACCCACGGCTCTGTGTCCTCCGTGTCTGTGTCTGCCCTCGGAGCAGCCCCGCGGGGCTGAGCACCCAGCCTGGCTTCGCAGAGCTCCCAGCTCCCTTCTCTGCCGCGGAGATGGCGAGGCGAGGGGTGAGGGTTCGCCTGGGCTCGCTCCTCTTCCATCCTCTCTCTTCTCCCTTTCTGCTCCTCTGCATCAGAGCCGCTTCGGCTGCACCCTGAGGCCCCAGTGTTTGGATTTGGGGGCTGGGGGCAGGTTTTATACAGCTTTGGGGGCGGTTAAGTGCAAAATGATCAGGTCAGGTTTGGCGATTCAAAGGCTGGGTGTTACAGCAGGGAAGATCAATGTCAAAGAGAGAGGAGCTTAGGTAACAGATGCAGAGAAACAAGTGGATAGCCAAGCTGCAGGATGATGTTCTGTGCCTCCATTTGCTGTTTCCCCATATGCATGGCACACAGCACAGCTTTCTGCTAATCTTGGGACATTGCTCTGTGCTAGGATCTCAGTAAAATAAAATAAAAAATCTGTGGGTATCAGGGTAGTAGGGCAGGGGATGAACTGCTTTGGAGTAGCAAAAATAGGTGGAGAAGAACCAGGTGGGTCACAGACATGATAAACAGCCAAACAACAGCATAACACTGACAAATAACGTTGTACAGCGTGCTATTGCTTTTATTGGCGGTGCTGAGGCAGTATAGGTGTGCTTTGTTAGCCCGTGGCACAAATCTGAAATCAAAAGGCAATCTTGCTTTGAAGATTATGATAAAAATATAATGTAATCCCTATGTCTCATCTGCAGCTGCAGGATTGATGCGGTGGTGTCAGGTCATCGCAAAGTGCCGTATTATCACAGGAACACAGGTCCACAGCGTGTGCTGTAAATCACGGTTGGGTATTGCAGCCCCCGGGGAGGGAAGCTGAAAAGCAAGGAAAGCAGCTGTGGGGCTGCGATGCGGGGCTTGTTCTGGTCCTTGCCCCCCCCACAAACGCCTGTGACGGCTCCCTCTGCATCCTGCTCTACTCGCAGCGCTGCCCAACACTTTCCCTTCGCAGCAGCTGGAGCTGCCGAGATTTTCCCCGTTAGACTGTCCTCAGCTCGCTGCGTGTTGTAAATTATTGCTAAATAGGGACTTTAAGTCCTCTGGCATGTGACAAGTCATTAAGTGTTATTAAACATAGCATAACTCCTGTAAAGGCTTATTTGTTTCAAAGAACCTCTCCCAGTTTTACTGCTGGCATTTAGAGACTTTTAATAGCAGAGGGATGAGTCTATCCATGTGTGCTGCTGGCGGGGTGAGGGGGGGCGGCAGGGCCAGGTTTCTGCCTGGGGATGTTCTGTCCTTCTGGGCTGGATCCATGGCTGGGGCCCTCCTGGGCAGGTGGAAGGCTCTTGGAAGGTGCTTGGTCTAGAGCTAGCAGGGATTTGGAGGATCTGGGTGCTGAAGGCAGTGGTGGGGAGAGAGGTTTGTGAGCTCTTTTGGGTATTTGTTGTGCAGATGGCAGCCTGTGGAGGTGCTGGTGGGTTTTGTCCCATCAACCCAGCCAGTAGGGCTGACCCAGGACTCCTGGGGTCTCCTGGGCCCACCACCACCCCTCTGCCCTGGGCTTTCTTGTCTGTGGAGCCAGACTGCGGTGCCTCATCCTCCTGGCTTGGCGCACGGATGGGCTGGGTGCTTTGAGATCAGGGGAAAGGCTGCAGGGGAGGGCAGCGTGGCGGTCTGCTTGTGGCCCTCCTTGTGGCCTGGGACTCTGCCCTTTGCGCTGTGCACAGGTGTTGGGACGGGACTGAGCAGGAGAAGGACGTCACCACGGGGTTCATGGGGTTCATTTGTCACAAACCAGAGTATTTGTGGAAGAAGGATGATCGTGACCCTTCAGGGAGAAACTTTTCACACTTAGCATCCAAATGACACCTCTGCAAGTAGACATGCCACTGGTTCTGCTCTTGGATGGAAAAGTCCCTTTGTGTCCCAGTTTTGTCTATTTACACATGTGCTACCAAATGAACCATGGCAAAAGATCTGCAAAGTGCAGCAGGAGGACTCCAGTGGGATGCTTGGAGTGAAAACATTTTTTGTTTTCAGTTTCTCTCTTGCTGTCTCAGAAGAGGATTTTTTCCGTCTTTGCATCCTATTGACTTTCCCAACCATCTCAAGCCATCTCAGAGAGCTGCCTTGCATCCCTGGAGATCACAAGATGTCACTGAAGTGCTCGGCAGGAGTCCGGGAGGGTTTGTATAGCTCTGTGGTTTGTAGGAATATCCCTCCACAGCCAAGACTTTGTAAAGCTACCAAGAGCCTTGGAAAAGCTTGCACAGCATAGAGCAATCCCTACTGCGCAGGACCAGGAATGTGTTCTCTCCCTCTCGCCCTTCCTGCCTCCTGCAGGATTTGGGGTCCCTGCCTCAAAACCAATGCTGGGAGGTGCCAAGGTGCTGGGCTGCACCAGCCTCATGTCCAACCTCCACCGGGGCATACCCAGTGCCCAAATCACCCCGGACGCCTAGGGTTCAGCAGATGGAGGCCACAGGAGGCAAGGGCCAGCCCGAGCCCCTTGGCAGCCCTCAGCCAGAGCCACTTCCACTTTCTGCCCCTCTCTGCAGCGCTGCGAGCAAGCAAAGGGCAAGCAGAGCAGCAGGCAGCGCTGAGGGGGGGAGGCAGCGGCCCCGCTTTGACCAATGGGCTTTGTCTCAGGGATTTTGATTTTTTTTTTCTTTCCTGAGAAATCTGCAGTTTGGGAAGAAAGCACTTCCTGGGAGCCTGCTGAGAAACAGCCACGACTTCCTCTGGAAAGCACAGGGGAGCTCAGCTCAGCGCGGCTCTGTGCGTCGGCTTCAGGGTTAGGGCAGGGCTGGGTGAAGGGGCGACTGCCCTCCTGATGCCACTGGGGCACCAAAGCCCAGCCTGTGGCATCCCCGGCTGTGTTGGGCAATTGCAGACTAAGCCTGGAGCAGGGCTTGGAGGCTGTTGTGCAGCCCTGATTCGCCTCTCCATGTCTGCCGTGTGCGGACAAAAGGAGCTGGGATGTGCCACAGGCCTCTGCCTGTAGTGGCAAGGACACGTGTTGTAGGGAATCCCAAGAGGTTATTCCCTCGACCAAGGAAGACGTGGGACTTGGCCATACCGGCTGTCTGCATCCCTAGCCGGGGCTCCTCCAGGCTCCGCACCCCAGGGCAGGAACCTTCTCCTGGTCCCCAGCGGGGATTCACCCGCTCAGCGTGGTCTGGTGCGGGGCTGGGGCATGTCCCTGCCTCTCACCTCCTGGGACACGGGGAGCGACCTCAGCCCGTTGGGGAGCAGCCTGGCACCTACATGTGCCCCAAGAACCGTGACAGGGTGCGGCCAGGCAGGGCTCTGCTCCGTGCATGGCTCCTCATCACGCTCCTTCCCATCCTTTCCATTGGGTTGTATGGCAAAGGGCTTTGCCTCTGTTCGGGTGGTTATTTCACTACGGATCTCATTTTGCTTTGTTTGGGTCAGCAGTAGCATGGGGCAGGGGCATTTTCCATATTCCCAGGCAGCCTGATGCCAGCCTTGAGCAGCAAAGGAATCCATTTCTTTGCTCACATTTTTTCCTAAAGCTGCAGCAGTACCATGGGTTCAACCCTCAGCCTTTGCCTGTCTGCATATCCCTCTTTTCTTCACAAATACCCAAGAAAATCCCCCAATTTCTGTTGCCTGATTCATTGCAGAGCTCTGTCTCCAGCCAAATTTCGATTTTGCTCAGGAATGTGCGTGGTGATGGCAGGAAAATGACTTTATTAATTCACCTGGGGAAATCTTCCTTGCTGCTCGCGATCCTGGTTTGCGTTAGGCTGAGTGGGAGACAGAGCCCCTCGGCCTGACCCTGCCGGAAATCCATCGGTTCCACCGAGCCGGAGCCAGATTTGCTGTTTAATGAGGCTGGCGAAGCAGAATATGGTCCCGTTCCCAGGTCTCACAAAGGAAAAGCGCGGACACAAACATATCCCTACAAGTAGTAATATCGTACAAAGGCAACGGCAGCCTCTGTGCCACACACGCGCTTTACACAAATACCTATAAACACACACGTATTTCTAGCCATCCAGATATATGCACAGATAATTCATTTGCGTGAAAAGGTGTATTGCAGACGTGCACACAGCACAGGGCGTTTCTATATCAGTGTGTTACCAACACGTGGACAGCAAAATTGTGCAAGCATGCATCTAGATGGCGGAGACACAGACGGGCATGTGGCAGTTGCACCCACACAACGGCAGAAATATCTAGATTTGTACAAACATATTGTGATCTTATTTCTATATAATCCAGCCCTGCCTGGCTGGATTACAGCCCTGTAGAAATAGCCAAGGAGGGATACCTGTATGCTGCAATAGCACATGCATGCCCTCAGCGCTGGCAATGGGGGGAATTTTTCAGGCAAATTGTGGCTTTGTTGAGAGTACAGCTCTGGGCGAGTTTTTCAGCATCATTGCCGAAATCTCTAAGTTATTGTGTCGTCCCGGCAGCGGCTTGAGTTCTTACTCCAGAACAACATTCGGTGTCAAAGCATGCCTTAAATTACCGATAGCAATAACAATCAAGGCAACAAAACCCATGAAAATGAACTGCATGGCTGTGAATGGGATTAAACGCGGCACGAAAGCCAAGCTGAACTGCTTTTGTTTTCGTTTGCATTTCACGGAGATAGACTGAGGGGAAGAAAAAAGCAGCGGTATTATTTTGGCTTGACTCAGAGCAGAGTAAAATCTAGCCATTTTCTGTAGCTGCCAAATAAAAAAAAATAATAAAAAAAAAAACCCACAAGTGTTTACAAAGTGCTTCGGGGATGCAGTGGCCTTTAGAGGAGCTGCAAGAGTAAATCAGCTTAATTACCCCAGGCTCGGCGTGGCCGGGGTGCTTTAAACGTGCACAGGATCTGGCCCTCTTACAAGCGAGAACCTGGGGTGGATTCACGCCGGCTGGTTGGATTTCCCTGGCTGCTGAGTTACCGGGCAGTTCGGTGTCTGTAAGCTCGGTTTTATGCCGGAGCAGAGCCTCCCCACGCAGGGACACCGTCCCCTCCGTCCGCCCCCGGCCGAGCGGCCGCGGCCCCGGGCTGGCAGCGCCGTGCCGGCTGCTCCGTGCTGTGACAAGGACGGATTCGTACTTCGTGCACCAGACACGGGAGATTTCCAGGTTGCCCCGGACAGTGCTGTGGGGTGCCCAGTTCAGGCTTGATTTTTCTCAGAGCTGCTCCAAATATATATAAAATAAAAAAGAAAAATGAAGCCTGGAAGTGGCGGCAGCCAGGGTTTGGGGAGATGCTAGGCTCGACATGCTCTGGTTGGGTTTGGGGCATTAATCCTGTTGAAAGTTGTGGAAATACTACTTTCAATTCCTAAATTGTGACAGCATTTGCAAAATCAGAAACGCATCTAGGGATTAAATGGAATTTATTCCAGTTTGACTCTGCTGGGAAGTGGCCGGACTCTGGCAGGATTCAAGAGTTCTGATTTTTACTTCTAATTTTAGAACATCACCGTTATACAGCATAAGTTTGAAATAATGACACCAAACAAGCAGTATCACTTAGAATTAACACATATGTAACTGGGAGCTGGATCTGGCCCTGATCTAATGCAGCAGCTGGTTAAATGGGTCTAAATCGGAGTAACTCCGTGCCAGGGCTCTTGCAGATTTCAGCTGCCTGTCTGGCTGTGTGTCCCCGCGGGGGTTTATTCCCCTTTGTGGAGGGCTGGGCTCACCCAGTTGCAGTTATTTTGCATTTATATGGGGTGATTGTAGGCAGAATCTATCCCTTACCTGGAAAGTCACTCTAAAAATAGTGCAAACAGAAAAAAAAAAAGGGAAAAAGATTTTTTATTTTTCCCCACTGTCTGTGCAGTGAGAAAGGGCTGAAGGCTGAACTGACTCTGATGCCAGGACAGACCAGGAATAAACCTGAGCCCTTCCAGAAATCGGCTTTGTAGGAGCAAATGCACTCGGCTTGAACTTCTCCTGCGTGCTTGGTGTTTGGGGAGCAGCTCCCAAACTGCGCCATGAGGCACCCCCTGCTCTGCACCCAGAGCCAGATCCACGCCGTGCTGGGACGCTCCCCCCATGGTGGCTCAGTCAAGCCCTCTGGGGAGAACCCCAAACCCCCCCGGGATTCTCCAGCCATTCATGGAGCTTGGCCGGACAAAGCTCTTCCCCTCCCCATGGGACTGATGGATTTATTCATCTCATCCCCTAATGAGCCACTTCCAGAGCCCAGTAAATTATACGCACCAGGACGGATGAAACCTTGCTCCATAAATCAGATCTGAGGCTGACAACTGCTCCCTGCATCATTATCCTGGTGAGTGGTGTTTCGGAGATCCCAGGTATCGCCGCCTGCCTTGCAAATCCCAATAAATCTGGGAGTAATCATTCCCGACAGAGAGCCAGAAAAGCACCGGAAAACATTTTCTTCCCTTAAAATGTAAGTGGAAAATTTATTGCAGGGAAAGGAAAAGTCCACAACAAACAGGGATGCGAGGAACCCCCGGGGCCGGGTTGGCATCGCCTTGCACTTACTGGGGCAGATCTGGAGCAGCCCCTAGAAATTAGAGGAGAATTTTTTTGGGGGGAGAAAACAAGAGGAAAAATGAAGCTGTGTGTCTCCAACCATGTCCCGAAAGGACAAGGAAATCTAAGCGGAGCCAATGTGCTGCAGTCCACTGCCTTCTGGTTTGTGTTTAGCCTTTGGAAAAAATACCCCCTTGCAAACCTCCCCCTTCCTTAAGGGGAAGATTTATTTTATGAACTGGCCGACACCTGAAAGCAATCGGTGTTGGGTGGGGGTGGAGGGGGCGGGAGGGGGCCATCCCCAGGGGCTCGGCGGGGAGCCTGGGCAGAGCCGTATTTTCTCACCGCTGTTGCTCCCACTTAGGTGTGAGCCCTGCTGCCGGCTGGGATCTGCTGGGACAGGCAGGCGCACGCGGTGTGGAGCGAGCGGCTGCACGGCGCGTGGTGCTGTATGCACGCGGGAGCCTCTGGCTCTCTGCATGTCAAGCTGCAGTTCAGCAGGGGGTGCAGAGGTTCCCCTCTCAGACAGGGAAACTGAGGCACACCAGCATTGATCATTTGCTGTATGAAGGGTTGAAGACACCCCACCATTCCTCCCTCTGGTGTCTTCGTGATGGGGTTGGTGGTGCTGGGCTGTGCTTACAGCCAGAGGAAGCTGGGGACTGAGGCTGGCCTCGAGGAGCCTCGGAGAGTCCCATCTTTGTGCAGATGCACCGGGGGTGATGATGCCGGGGCTCTTCTTCCCCTCCTTGTCCTGTGCTTTCTCCCGGCTGCACGCTCTGCAGAGGGTGAACGCTTTTCCAGCAGGCATGTCGTCAGGCATTTCGTGCTTCTGTCATCAAATTGTGCATGTCAGGACTTCAAGAGAGCGGGGTGGCGGTGATCCCTGTACCTGTCAGGGTGAATGAAAGGTGACAACGCCAAATGAACACCAGATGGGCTGTCAAGGCTTCGTGCTTCCCACCCCAGTTTCGCCGCCTGCCTGCCCTGGCTCCCAGCCTTGAGCTGCTGCCTGATTTAAGGTGAGCGAGGACCCGCTCGGGTGGGAATGGGAAGGAGCTGGGAGCCAGCTGGGAGCAAGCAAAGGGGAAATCCTAGTGCCCCGTGGCTCCGAGCATGGGTTGGGTTGTCTCCAAGCTGCTACAGGCTGGGATAGCTGGAGAGAGGAGGATGAGGTCTCCGAACGAGGCAGACTTGGGTAAGAGCTGAGTCCAGCAGTGTTTGAGCTTTGCTACCATAGGAGGTTGCCTCTAGCATCTGGTTATTCAGGCCAGGAGGGTGAGGCTGGCCAGGCTGGACACCCATCACCTCACTTGGCCGTGGAGAAACACATCCCTTGGTGCCAGGAACTGTGTTTAACCTCAGGAGACCTCGGTCTTGTAAAGTAAATGCTGCTTCTGGCTTTCTCTGGGGGATTTATGCAGAAACACTGCCCTGTTCCTGCAGAGCTCTGGAGGGGTCCAGCACCCGAACCACATCCATGTCAATGATGCAAACCAAACCAAACCAACTCAACCCAATCCAGTGGTGCTGGGAGGGATACGGTGCAGGTTCACGGAGCTGAGTGGCCACCACCACCACCAGTGGGGCCAACCCCATGGTTATGTTGCTCAAATCCACTTTGGGCAATGGTACCTGAACCATCACACCCCAGTGCCCTTAATTCTCCTGTGGATGGGACAATGGGGGCGTGGTGGGGTGGGTTGCCTTCCACTCCGTTGCCGTGTCTGTAAGACTGGGGATAGGGCATAGTTCCTGTCTCCTGGTTTTCTTCCCACCTTCTGCCATCGGTGCCTCATCTCCGGACCCCCAGTGACTCGGTGCTCTGTCCTCGGCGTGACCTCCCCTACCCGACCCAGACAGCGAAAGGTTTCCTTCTCGCTCGGCCAACTCTGATAAGGGGAACCAGAAACAGCTTTGACCTTTCAACTGCAAATCTCCCTGAGAGGAGCTGCAGGCTATTCCATGCCTCAAAGGTCCCTTGATAGGAAACAAAACCACGCCACTGAACTTTTAATCAGTTTCACCCCCCAAAATTCTCAGGCACCCAAGGAAAGCTCAGCTGGGTATCACTGGGAGGTTGTATCCCTGCCGAGGAATAAGGCCAGCATGTACGACTCATATGAGCGGTGCCCTGGGTTAACCACTTGTTTGGCGTGTTGGGCGTGTGCTCGCTCCTTCCCCTGCGACTTCCAGTTCAGCTTTGCGATTTCAGCAGACGCACGATGCAAATCTCCTTCATTGCTCGTTCTCTCAGCCCAAAGCAGCGTGGGCCAGCTTGCAGCCTGTAACGGAGGCGTGTGTTGCTCTCCAGACTGTTGCAGCTATAGGAAGGTGGTGGCTGGAGGTGTTGGAGCTCATTAATTGCTCTGAGAAAGCTAATTGGCATCAACACAACAGCGGGAGATGTGGCGGCACTGAGGCCAGCAGAGCTGCTTTGCTTCCATGACCTGAGCTTCTCTTTCTCCTTGTGCTGGGCATTTATCAAGAACAGCACCCATGCATGAAACGGGGCTGTCTGGGTGATGGAGAGCCTGAGTGTCCCGCAGAATCAGGCCCTGAACACCAGCAGGCACCCTATATTTCCCCTGATATTAAACCTACATTTTCCCTGCTGTTGGTTAACTGCATTAATGGGATCTGAACCGGTTCAAAGCCTTTGGAGCAGCAGGGGGGGAAGCTCAGAGCAATAAGTGGAGGCGACCCCTGCCAAATTGGAGTAAAAGATGTCTTCCTCCCATTCCTGAAATAACCCACAGCATTTTCACATTAAAACTCCGAGCCCAGACTAGCTGGGGAGGAAGAAACCGTGAGGGGAAGGGAGCGTGGCTGCCCCACTCCTGGGGGACCCCTCGCAGCTGCCAGGAGCATGTGGCCAGGAGCACACGGCTGGTGGAAGAGGTATCAGGTGATTCCCTGTCCCATGGTGTCCTCAAACACGCTGCAAAGGGAAGGGGCCACAAGAGGACCCCGGCGTCATGGGGAGCTGGGAATGGAGCTTGGAGGGATGTGGGTGTTGGTGCTGGGGTCTTGGGGAAAGAGGTTTGTAGGGGCAGAGGGTCTCAGAGCACCATGGGGCTCATGCAGGCTACACTTGGCAGCTCAGGTGACCACCTTCTCTGTGGCTAAAGCCTCCCACTGGGGTAATGCGGGTCCCAGCACACCCCTTGCTGCTCTCAGGCTGATGGAGTTACCCGGTCAGCAGGATCCAGGCTGCACCAGCAGCTCCCCTTGGCTCCCCTCCTTCCTTCCCTTCTCCCGAGGGCATGCGTGACCCAGGAGCACGTGTGACCTGGGGGCCGGTGCTGCCCTGTCCCCAGGACAGGCTTTAATGGGTCCCACCTGGCTCCCAGGCGCAGTGTGCTGGGCTCGCTCCTCCAGGGAACTGAATTCGGTAACTTCACCCAGGGCAGGGGCTCAGTGTGGCTTCCCTCAGCATTAACCCTGTTTCCTCTGCACACGGAGGAGTCACGGCTATTAGTTGGGGCTGCCGGCACCAGAGGGGATGCAGAATGTCCCTCTCTGTGCCTCTGCCCTGGAAAATGCAGCCTTATACCCCAGGGAGCTGAGCTGAGGCTGCCTCATCCACACCAC
This sequence comes from Stictonetta naevosa, assembly GCA_011074415.1. Lineage (NCBI taxonomy): Eukaryota > Metazoa > Chordata > Aves > Anseriformes > Anatidae > Stictonetta > Stictonetta naevosa. The sequence goes on along the minus strand of CM021722.1, from coordinate 466,177 downwards.
CCAACTCAAACCATGCATGGGGACCTGGTGATCCCGCCAGAGGATAAAATTGCACAGGAAGGTTAATTTGCAGCAGGGAACAATGACATTGCTGCACCTTTCTTTGCTGTCCAGGTTTCTGTAGTGCTGTTTGATTTGCTCCCACCCTCTCTACCTCACTGCCAGCCCTGGCAAGAGCAGGGCACCAAGAGAGGAGACTCAGGGGGTTTAGCAGCGTCTCCCCAAGCCCCTGCCCCATGAAGCATCCCGCGGCCCCTGGCACAGAGGCAGTGCTGGTGAGCTGTGTGCGGGAACACTTTTCCTCAGAGGGGGACATGGAGCCTCTTGCCCGCCCCCCCATCCTGGCTTGCAGTAATCTCATTAAGTCATTTAATTCAAACAGGGCAGCCTGCAGCAGTGTATGACACGCTAACCCTGTTGAGGCCGTGATGTCTTGTGGGCTGAAATCCTTCCTTTCATTGATTCCAGCAGGGACATCCCCGGGCCCTTGCCTGCGCATGGAGGATTAATCCCCCCCTGCCCATTAATGTGAACACTTCTGTATGAGAGCGTGGCAGCCTTTTACTCACCACCCAAGGCAGTGATTTATTCTCGGAAGGAGCAGAGGGTTGGATCTAGCTCCAAAGCGTGTGTGTGGGGGGCAAATAGCAGCAGAAATACCCTCCCTGGATGGTAATGGGGCAGGAAGAGCATTTGCTGTGGGAAGAAAAATGCAGCTAGTCTGCAGGACGTTGTCCATTCCATAGGTGCAGGAGCAACACAAAACCCACGTCCCACCACCCCTTTGCTTGGACATCTCTGCTCAACAGACCTGGCGTGCCCTCGCTGCCCGCGGTGAGCACGGGGTGGCTCTGCGGGACATGCCGAGCAGCTGCCTGTGGGATGATGCCTTTTTGCAGGGGGCCAGCTGCTTCACACCCACTGCCGGCTCCAGCTTCTGCCAGCCACGCAGGAATGTGCAGGGGCACCTGGAGGCAGAGCCCGTGTTTGTTGTTTCAATAAATACGGAGCAGACAGACCCGGTGTGGGGGAAGCTCTCCTCTTCCTCCTCCTCCTCTTCCTCCTCCAAGGGGATCAATCCCTTCTGAGTGGCTGTCAGTCACTGTCATCAGCTGTCCTGAGTCAGGGTGACTGACAGCAGGTGGGGGGGGTTGGCTCCTGTTAACTTGCTGCTGTCTGCTCTTTTCGTGGTGTAGGGCAGGCGTTGAGGGCTGAGTGCTGCTGCCGGGGTAACGGTGCATGGGGCTGGGCTCCCTGCAAACATCTCTGCTTCCTTCTCATTGTAGAAGAGGATGAGGAGGGGTCTGTACCATGCTGGCTGCAGCAGGCTGGCGACTCTCTCTGTCCTCCCTAGATTGCCCCAGGTCTTGTGTACCTGCCCCATTTAATGTACCCATCCCAGCATCTGCATGGTGATGTAAGAAGGCAGGAGGTGAGAGCTGCGCCCTCCCCAAATGAACAATTCCCAGGATAAATCCTAATTGCCCCACTTGGGTATACCCGATGTGTTCTATCCAGCCCATAGGGTTGGTGCCCCAAAGGGGCCTGGGCTCTGTGCCTGTCCCAGCAGCAGCAGGGACAGTGGGTGACTTCAGTCTGAAGGCTTCAGCCTCCAAATGCTTTGTGGGCTCCCATGTCCTCCCATCAGCACCAATTTCCTGCAGGCCCCCATGATAAGAGGCTGATCCTCAGTCATGGAAATCCGATGCCCTGGTGTCAGGGAATGAAATCCTGAGGGACTGTGGAAACACAGCTGAGAATGAGCAGATCTTGCTGCTTTCCCTCGGCCCCTCTGCCAAAGAAACGAATGGGCTGGAGGAGGTGTATGGTCTTAGTGCCGCTCCCCAGCACTGAGGCTGGAGTGCGTTGCCCTGATTTCTGCTGGTGGTGCTGTTCTCGGTGTGGTTAGAAGCTGCTGGACACGAAAGCATCCAGGAAATAACTGGGTATTCTTTGTGGTTTAACTTCATCCATTTTTAAGGCTTTGCTGTGGTCCCTTTACCTTGCCTCTGAAGACCCAGGGACTCATGGGTCCCACCTGCTCTCTGGTGAGATTTGAGACAAGAATTGCAGAAAAAGGCTATGTTTTCCTGTCCCTCTTCACCTCCCATCATCCCATCTGGGGTCTGGCCTGACTATGCTTGAGAGGAGGGAGCAAGCCCTAAAATCTCTTCCCTAAACTGCTCACATTGGGTCAGTGCTGTGGATTTTGCCAGATGAAGATGCTGGCTGGATACTGGATTTATGGGCTCGGAGGCAATGTCTCACAGCCCTGCATCTTGATGCTCTCTGCACAGCATGAACCAGAGGAGCTGAGCAATTTTGGCTTATTTGCTCCCATCCTTCATCAGTCCTGTGCTGGAGCTCAGGTTATGCCCATTCCCTGACTTCACCTCCATCCCCATATCCCAGTGCTGCAGTGTTCTGTGCCTGCACCATGACATCTCTCTGCTCTGCCAAGTCCATGGGCTTTGTCCTCCGGCTTGTCTTGAATTTGAGGAAAATTTCTCCCCTTTCAGCTATTCCTGAGCATTTTAACCATGCTTTTCAGTCTCCAGCTGCACTTCCCAGACCTGACCACAGCAGAGAGAAACCATCTCCAGGTGTTGCTGCTTCTTTCCCAAGCAGGTACTGATGCAGCTCTGTGCCTGCCCCATCACAGCTGCTGGTCCTGGAGGGCGGAGGGAAGGCGTGAGGCTTAGGCAGGAAAAACAGCTCTGAAAGTCTGGCTGGCATGGTCTGATGTGGATTGAGCCTCCTGCGTGAAGCATCGTTAAACCAGAGCTGTTACACGCCCAGAAATTACACTGATTTAATGGAACTGGTTTCTAGATTGGTTTGTACCATGTGCCAGATGCGATTGAAATAAACTGATTTCCTTAAGGGGTTCCACGCCTGGGAGGCCAGCTGGGAACGCTGGCATCGGCCGCTCTGCTGCTGCTGGGTGTTTGCCTGCGCTGCGTGGTCCTTTTGTACCCCAGAGGGGTGTGGGCGCAGGACGGGGACAGCAGCACCAGGCAGAGTTTCTTGCCTGCCCGACTTAGAGTTCGTACAACGCGGGGCTCCATCCGCACTGCGAGGGGACAGCCGAGGTCTGCACGAGGACCTGGTAAGTTATTTGCGGGACCAAGCGGGGAATTTGGGACCAGCATCCTCTTCGTGCCTGGGTTCAGAAACGTGGGCAGTGCACGTGAGCGCAGAGCCGAGACTGTTTCAGGAGCAATCCCAGCTCAGCAGCCAAAATCCTCCTTTTCCCACCCAAATAAAGCCTCAGCCAGGAAAGGGGCCGTTTCCAGGGCAACGCAGATGCCTGGCGGCTTCGCTTTGCCGCGATCCGCCCCCCGCCTCGCCCCCCTCTGCTGCGGCAGCGGGCCCCGGGCTCGGCCCCGGGCTCGGCCCCGGGCTCGGCCCCGGGCTCGGCCCCGGGCTCGGCCCCGGGCTCGGCCCCGGGCTCGGCCCCGGGCTCGGCCCCGGGCGGAGATGCGGCACCGCCACCTAGCGACAGGGGGCCGGGGGCTGCGGGGCCACCCCCTGCCCTGCGAGAGCTGGGGTTTTGTCCCCGCTGGAGAGGAGGCTGCTTTCTCTCTGCTGCAAGCACGGAGGTTTTCCTCCTGCCCCCAAGCCGCAGCACCGGCTCCGGAGAGCAGCTGGCTGCGTAAAGCTGGAGAAACTGGAGGGGAAATGGTTTCTCCAGTCCTGACCGTCCGGAGGGCGAGTGCATGGTGCTGCGGCTTTATGGATCTCTGGGTCAGGGTGTTAAAACCCTGCCTTGTCCAAAGGAGCTGGCGGGGACGAGCTGCCCCAATTCCCTCCAGTGGTTTGGACATGCCGCAGCCTCCTGGAGTATCTCTCCACCTTCCCTCATCAGGACAGGGAAAGTATTTAGTGCCTTTAATGTAATTAACACATTGCAATCCCAAACTGCTAGCAGCTGCCCAGCCCTGTAATTCATCCTTCCACCCAGCCATTAATGCCTCACTCTGGGCAATCATAAAGCAGCCCTGACCTGGCAGAAAAATGCTGCGAAACCAAGCTCTGTGCCTAGGGAAAAGGAAGAAATGGGGCAGCAGACCTGTATACGTTAAAATAATTAACACACTACGATGCCAAACCTCTGGTAGCTGCCTGGCTCTGTAATTCATCCTTCCACCCAGCTGTTAAAGTTAAGAGACTGCCTTTTGGTGCACATGTGTGTGCAAATGTGCATGTGCTGCCTGCACCCCCCTGTGCCAAGGGGAGCTTGTTCTGTGGCCCTGGGGTCATCAGTGGTTCCTTGCTGCTGTGCTGTTCCTGTCCCCCCTTTTTGCAGGTGATTTCCCTTCCAGCATCATCTCCCTGGCTGTGTCTCGCTCCTCAGTTTGCCACCCTGAGTTACGGCAGTCGCTGCATGATTATACGCCTCCGTTCTGTAATTACCTTTGCTCACAGTAATTGTGTAATTGGAAGAGGCAATTACCTAGTGAAATGAGATAGGAAGAGGGGCTGGCTTGGTCTCCCAGCATTTATGGGATGTTGTCTTGGCCACATCCTGCTCACACTCTTCCCAGTCACCCTGTAAGGCTCAAAATCCTGACCTGTGGGGTTTGTTCCAGCAGCAGCGGCTCCCCCCTGACCATGGCCTCTCCCTCCAGTTGCCTCTTTACCTGCTTTCCCACAGCATTTCCTATCGTGGGGTCACAAAGCATCTCCCCCTGGGTCCCTGCTGCCTGTCCTCCCGTGATGGTGCCCCAGCCTTGGGCAGACCCTGCTCACCACAGTCCATGCAAATAAAAATCCCCTGGGCTGCTGGGGAGCAGATGGCAAAGTCCTTGGGGGATGGACAGGGCAGGGAGGGGAGTGCCAGGATTTGCTCCAAGATTAAAGCTCTGACTTCTTTCAGCCGCTGTTTTTCCTCGTTAGTGCTCTAAGCTGATTGTGTTAAGCCACTTGGTGAGTGATCACTTTTGATGTATCTTCCCACTTTTCTCAAATCCTCTCTGCTGCCCTCAACCTATTGCCTCTGCCCATGCCCCCAGGACCACTTGCAGCTTTTGGCTTTGCTGGTTTTACCCTGTGGTGCTGGCAAATGGCTCAGAGCCCGAGCACCCACACAGAGGCTGGAGAGAACCAGCCCAGGCCAGCACACAGTGCTGCAGCTTGCTCTAGTCTTGGGGCTAAATATGAAGCTTGCCCGAGAAGGGAAATGAAAGCCCAGGCGTGGCGTTTCCCCTGCAGCAGTGCTGAGCCTGGGTGCAAAACCTCAGGTGAGGGGCGTGCAGCTCTGAGTGCCTCGGCAAGCAGCCACCCTGCAGCCTGGGGTGCTTTGGGTCGTTCGAGGTGAGATGGGTGCAATTTTGGGGCTGAAAGACTTGGTGGCACTTACTGGGGTGCGTGCTGATCCCCTGGGTACCAGCCTGGTCCCTGCTGCCCAGCACGCCCCTCTGACATGGGGAGCTGGGCTGCCTTCATGGCAAAATCTTTTTCCCTCTGAGCTCCTAAACCCCAGCAGTTTTGTAGGATAAAGGTAAGCCTTGCTATGAGACAACAAAGGACAGTCAGCACCCCCAGCGTGGAGGCACTGGGACAGTTGTCTTCCCCATGGGATCCTGCTGCAAAAGCCCATAGTGCCGGGAGCTGCAGCTGGAGCACCCGGGTCCCTGCGGCACCAGCAGCTGGCGATCGAAGGCACACATCAGGCTCATCTGGTCCGCATTAGAAGTGGGCATCGTGCAGGCACTGGCAAAGGATCCGGGTCCCTCAGGGAGCCTGGGGACCTGCGAGGACAGCCCTGAGGGAGGTGATGCCTGGCCTCCTAAATCACTGCTGGCCACAAAGCCAATGGGAGAGCAAATGCTGCACCATGTGAGTAGATTCCTGTGGTGTGGCCAATGGGCAGCTTGCTTTTTGCATATGTGATGAAGGAATAATTAACAGCTGGGTTTTCCCTCCCATGCTGATCCCCCAAATGGGGGATAAAAGGGCTGTGCAGAGCACAATGGCTTGTTGTTACCCTTTTTGTTATGGTAGGGCTGAGACAAAGACCTTGTGGGTCCCTCATGAGGGTGGGGTCCCCCCAGGGGCACCCAGGGTGGGCTGCAGCATGGCAGGGGTTGGTGGCCTTAGCTACCAGCAAAGTGCTGGCCCCATGGTGAGGGGCTCTGGTCTAGGGAGACAAATCCCATAGGGAGGAGGATGGGGGGGGGTGCCCAAATTGTGGCTGGAGAGTTTTGTGTGTGCTCCTGCTGGCTGGTGTGGGAGCCGTGGGAACCCCCAGGGCCGGGGTAAGGGGCTGAGGTGGGGACAGGCAGGAAGGCAGTGCTGGGGAGGGCGAGGGGGGCACTGGGAGGTGCAAATGGTTTCAAAGAAGCTCCCTGGGGAGGTGGGGAGCAATTATAGCACAGAATAGAACTTGGCAGCCCCAGGTACGTGTCCCCTGTCTAGGCTTGTGTGCTTGAATTGATGCATCATTAAAAAGCCCCCAAGGCTTTTTAATGCCCCAAGGGGTACCTGACTCGTGGTGTAAAGCTCCCAGCTTCTCCAAGCAGATTTTCCTTCCCCCGGGCAGCTCCAGGCTGGCTTTGAGCCTCAGGAGTCAGTTGCTGAAGGTCTCTGACCCCTGCGGGTGCTTTGGTGGAGGAGCCCTGGCTGGCCCTGTCCTGGGCACAGACGCCACCTCCATCTGTCTGTCCCAGGCTAGGTCCCATCCTTCCCCATCCCAAGTGTCTCCTGAGGGCTGGGCTGGTGCTGGGGACCAGCTCCCATCGGTGGTAGCTCCCACAGCAAAGCTGAGGCAGCGGAGCTGAAACAAGCCCAAGGAATTGCAAGTGCCCGCAGCAGATGGTCGGCGCAGTCTGTCTCCCTGCCACCGCCTCCTCATTCTTCCCTTTCCCCAGCCTCTCCTCCAGCTCGTCTTATTCTTGTTTTTGCTGACTTCCTCCCATGGACTACCTTCCTCAAGGTAGGACCCCACCATCCCCTGCACACCAGCCCCTATTTCCAGCCCAAAGGGAGGCTCAGTGTGCAAAGCCAAAGGCTCATCTGCTTAACTTGGGTGTTTGGAAGAGGGAAGTCCTCATCTTCATGGGGAAATGCAGGCGTGATGGGGGCTGGGACCTTCTGGGTTCCCCTTGACAGAACTGGGCACAGAGCCCTGGTGTCTGGGGACACCCTGGCCCCAGGGTGTTGCCAATTGCCCCCTTTCCCAGCTGCAGAGAGTCCGTGCTACATGCTCTGTGCTGTTAGCTCCAGCTTTGAGCATCTTCTTGAAGGGGCTGTAAATTCTAGGTAATGAAGAGAAGGGGAGGTTAAAATGTCCATGAAATCATCCTCAGCAAGTGTCTCCATCAGGTCCAGGATCCTTCTGCATCCTGCTGCCCTCCCCTTGATTTGCAGCCCCCCTCCCCACCTCCTGCTCTGCCCGGGGCTGAGGCGTGCAGGTGTTGCAGCCGAAACTGGGCCACAAGCACTCGCCTCCGATGGGGATGGGGCTTGAAAGGCTTTGAAATCCCTGTGCCAGCCCCCTCCCAGACACGAACATCCCCCGACCCCCTCGGGGGACCCCCATGTGGCTGCATTCCTCTGCGGTCCCTTTCTCAGAGGCGGTGGCCACGTCAGTCAGCAGAGGTCGAGCCCTGCAGCGGGGATGATGGGATTTGTCCCGGCTCAGAAAGATTCATTGTTTTTTAGGGTTGATTTCTCTGTTTGTTTGTCTCTCCCCCCCCTCCAGGGTCTCTTTCGTGTTGCCAGTTTTGTTGTGCATCCAAAGCTCCCCTCGGGTGGCAGCGTTTGGGCCTGACCCGGACAATGCAGCGCGCTGCTGTCTTGGCAGTGGCCCTGCGTGCTGACAGCCGTGGGGCAGCGGGGGGGACGGGATGGGGACCGGCAGGCGGTTGGGCCTGGATGAGCTCCTGCATGGAGGCAGAGGATGCCCTGGGAGGTCTCTGGGTTGCTGGGTTTGAGGTGCATTCCTGGGGGTAGCATGGGGCACCGACACTGTTCCCGGGCTGCACCCATCGGGCAGGGGACCTCTGCACCATGCAGCTGGCACAGAAAGCTCCGGGAACCGGGGAGAAGAAGGAGAAGTGAGAAACACGGGGAGCAGGGAGGTGTGAAGCCAGAGCCCACAACACAGCCAGCCGTGCTACAGCCAGGGTTGCGTCCCATCATGCTGCATAGCAGGCTGAGCCACCTCCTGCTGTCACCCCTGTCACAGTGAGAAGGTTTGGGAAGGAAAATCCCCCTCTCCCAGCTCCTTGCAAAGCTGCAGCAAAAACAGCCTTGCTGCAGGGTGCTCATGACATGAGCCTGCATCTTTGGCTGGGGCAGTGTGGCCATGCTGGACCTGCACAGCTCAGCCCAGGGGTGCTACCCAGGCAAAAGTGCTCCTGAAAGCTCTCCTGAACCTCATTCCTCTTTCTCGCCCTGCTGCAGCTGGGCTGGGTCCGTGCCGCAACCAGCCCTGTTGTGCTGCTCTATGAGAGAGAAGAATCGACCCTGGGGGGGCTAACGGGTGAAGATGCCTTCGCTTGTGCCAGCTATAGAGGGGCAGCCCGGCTCTCCCTGATGGGCGCGGGCTCCTCTGCACCGAGGCGGGGAGCAGCGGCCCCGCAGGCGGCTGTCTCGCTGGGTGGATGGGAGCTGCCGTATGAAAGGGCTGGCGATGGGAGCTCAGCGGGGAGAGTATGGGATGGCATCCAGAATCCTCTCTCCAGCAGTGTTTCACATACCTTGGGGCCTGTGCTGTCCTTAAAGCACAGTGAAACCCCGCGTGCAGGGAGCACAGAGGGTTGGGGGGCACGAGGGAGGAGAGGCTTGCCCAAACCCGCTTGTCTTCATGTGGATGATCATTTCCAGCTGGGGTGCTGGGATGGGTTTTTTATCAGCTGTTTTAGTCCTCTCAGTGACCTCTCCCAACACTACAACCTCCTGCTTTTCCCCCTCTACCAGTCCCTCCCAGCTCTGGGATGGCCAAGGATTCAGAGATAAATCAGGGTGTGCCTGGGGTCTGGGATAAGGAAATAGCCCCTCAGCCAGACGTTTTGGGCCTTCTTTGGGGCAGGGATGCCAAGGTAGGCAGTGGGTAACCCGAAGCTGGGATGGATGCTCTCGACCTTGGGCACCCCTGAGGAAGGACATGGAGGCACTCGTGTGACTGGTGTTGGCACTGAGATCCAGTGGGATTTGTTAAGACAGAGCTGCAGGTAAAAATTCCCAGGAGGAGGAAAAATAGCTCTGATCTCTGCCCTGTGCTGCTCTCCATCATTCATGGTGCTACCCAAACAGCTCAGGTGGGAGGTGACCTGCAGCTCAGATGATGATGATCTCCAGAGGCTGTTTCTGGGACAAGATGTGCGAGCAAAAAAGCTCAGTGTGTACCTGCACTGCAGTGCTGTGAAAGGTGCCCCAGCTGCTGGAACAACGCAGTGGCTACACTGCTCCATCCCTGCTTGCCTCCACGTCTCCAGATGGCCGTATCCTGCTCCCATCCAGGATGGGAGGAGGTCAGGGACTTTCCCTCTTGCTCCTTGGCAGTTTCACTTGTACCCAGCTCTGAAAGCAAGGCTGGAGCAGGGTACACCCAGCACCACCAGGTTGGATCCATCTCCTGAAGCTTCCCCATTCACCTTTTGGGGCCAATGGACTGTTCCTGCCATGAGTCCGAGTGCCAGGTGAACAGGCCACCTCAGCCTGTGTTTTTCCACATTTCCTTGTTCTCCCAAAAGATTAAATATCACCTCTCTCCTCCCCATCTCTGTTTGGCTGCTGAGGGGTGACCTGGCTGTGCAGCACTTGCAGAAAACAGAGGGTCAGTGTGTCGGTGATGTTGCAGGAAGATCCCAAGTGTGGGAAGCTGAAGGTGAGATTTGGGGACCATTTTTTCTGGAAACATATAGAAAGCAGCATCCTGGGGAGATGGGGAAGAAGGCGTGACGTCAAAGGCAGCACTTAAAATACACCCAGGGCAAAATCACACGACAGCTGGTGCGACACAAGCTGGCGGGCTCCAAGCACGGAGCCCTGCAGGAACCTGCAGGATGCGGTGGGAAACGTCTGAAGCTGGCAGTTCTGCTTTCACCACTCCCTGGGTCCCTCCATGACCCAGGAGTGGCTGTGCCAGGCTGGGGACAGTGGGGAGGGACACCAGTGGCAATGGCCGTGGGTACCGCAGATGGCCAGCTCGCTCCCAGCTGCTCCCCACCAGCCACAGCATCGCAGCCCCAGGCAGTTCCTGGGTGACTTCTGGTGACAGCAGCTACTGGTGGGGACTGGCTGGGTGGCATCTGGCTGCTGCTCGTTATCTGGGAGGGGAGGGTGACAGGAGCCAAGCCGCTGGGGGTTGTTTCCCTGGGGGGGATGAGGTCCAGCTGGGTTGTGGTGGTGCAGGGGCTGTGCTCAGGGCATTATTTTTTTCCTCCAGGGGACGCACATTGGGGTGTAAACACCACACTTTTGGGCAATTTTAGCTCTGCATGGCAGGCAGGTTGCATGGTTGAAATGAGTGTAGGAGGAATGAGACACATTGTGGTCTTTGCAGCATCAGGCACAGCCATGGCAAATGCCCTCCCCTCCGGGCTGTGTCCTCTCACACCGTGTCCTTTGGGATTTGGGAAGGGGACGCGTCTCCTCTCAAAGCAGCCAGCCCAAAGGCAGGCTGAGGTCTCTGTTCCCTTGGGAATGTGCCCCGCAGCCAGGAGCGTCCTTGCTGGGAGATCTGAGGCTGAGCAGCCCTTTGAAGGGATTTGTTTTCATTTCCAAGGACAAAACGTCCAAGGACCCCATGGGCCGGGGAGCCACGAGCACTGCTGAGACTGTCCCAGATCCCCTGAGCAGCCTCTGAGCTGGATCTGGCCACAAGGGAGGGCTTCTGCTGCTGCCTGTGAGGGGCAATGCCTGGGTGCTGGGTACCTCCCCATAAACCCACCTGTGGGGCTGGATGGGGCCTGGAGGCCTGGGGTGGAAAGCAGCAGCAGCAGCAGCAGAGCTCCAGGAGAAGCCCCCCCAAACCCTCCCAAAGCCCAGCTGTGATCACTCCAGGCCCCTCTCTAACTGACCACCAAAACCACCTGGGAGCTGAGCCCGATGTTCCAACGGGGTGGGAAACTGCAGCTCCCCACCCGCCTTCCGCTGCCGACAGCGCGCCGCTGACGGGCCCGGCACTCACAAATTCCCCCTCCGTTGCACAATGCAAACTCAGCCGCATCTGATCCGATGGCGGCTAAGCATGTGAAGAAAATTAAGACCAGAAAGCAGGAGCAGCAGCGCTTTAAAGAGTGTTGTCCTGCTGCTAGGAGCATTCGCCCAGGGGCAGCGAGACATGGTTCTCATTCCTGCGCCTGTGCTGGTGTTTATTATTTTTCCTTCCATTGTGCAGTCCCCTTTATTCCCTGCATGCCTCTCCCCCGGGGCTGAGTGAATCAGCGTGCTTTCCTTCTTCCACCCAGCCATGGCTTTTTGCCTTTCCTCCCCCCCCCCCCCCCATTTTTTTTTTCAGACATGATCTACAGGCCAAAAAGAGTCAGTCCAGCTCCCCAGCAATCTGCAGCCCTGGGGAAAAACGGCCAACAGGTGAGCACAGAGGGGCAAGGGGAGAGTTTTATTGAGATCACTAATAAATAGCATTTATTTCTTCTAGAGGTCATTTTTTTTCCCATGTTTCTTGATGTTTCCAGCTGGGGCTGCCTGGCATTCATCCCTTGTATAGGGTCACAACACCCTGCAGGGTCAGCAGCCTGCTTTTGGGTGGCGAAAGTGTGAGGTCTGGGTGTGGGAGCCCTGGAAGTGCCACCACGGCTGTGCTGGCCCAGGTGTGACAGTCACTGGCCCAAATGTGCCCCCCTGCCCAGGGCTGGGCAGGGACAAGCCCAAGGGGAAATGTCACCTGCTGCTGCTGGGGCTGCGCTGGCCCTGCCATGATGACACTTGGACAAATCACAGCCATGCCTGGCACCTCTGATGCATTCTTTTACATCCTAACATCTCCAATTCCTGTAGCAGAGGAGCTCATCATTTTGTAAGATGTGTTTGAGCCCATGAGGGGTGAAGGACAGATCTCAGCTGTGGCACCTGGGACCTTGAGCAAGTCCCTTCAGTCGTTACGAGGCAGGCTGGGTTTTGCAAAATGAGTTGGGATCCTTGGGTGGAAAATGCTACGTAAGAGCTTAAAATTCCTCTGCTCTGAGCCAGGACGGGCGCTCCTTTCCAGGCTCTGTCCCTTTCCCTCTGTGTCAGCAGTGCTGGACCATGAATGAGCCATGACAGGCTGTGGCTTTGCAGACAAATACATATTTAGAAACTGGAGGGCATTTTCCCCTTAGATTATTATCACTTGAATGTAGGTTGGCTTGACAGCTTAGGTGGAAAACCATCTTCTGACTGTACCAGCAGCTCCACACTCACTTGCCCCACTAATCCCCTCTGTGTGTACCCTGCTTTGGGCAAAAACTCCTCCCCATGCTGGCAGCACCCTCATGGTGCTCCAAACTCCTGGGGCCAATCTGGGAGCGAGTCACTCAGCCCTGTGCTCCCTGCAGATGTCTGTCTGTCCGTGTTCAGCTGTGGGCCCTCCCTTCCCACAGCTCTGCCTGTGCGTTTTGCAGGTGCTCCTGCCTGCCTGCTGCACGCACCCGCCACGGCGCTTTGGAAATGCGGGCTCTGCTGCATCGCTGGTGGGGAGGGCTGCTCGGTAGTCACATGCTCCTGTTAAACCTCCTGTATTTTTCCTCCCCCGAATCTGCAACTTTCATCCTTTAAAGCAGCTTGGCAGTGCCTCCCCTGTGCCAGGCCCCCTCCCCTGGGCCAGTCTTATGAATGAATGGTTGGTGGCCCTGTGATGCCATTGCCATGGTGACAGATGGCAGCCGAAAATGCAGGGATCAGGGTCACATGAGAGCAGCAGCAAATTCAGGCGGTTATTTATAGGCTGCTGCTCAAGCGTTTATGGAAATGCGTCTATCTTGGACCGCGATATCAGCCCTTCGCTGGCTCTCCGGGGCACTGCTCTTCCAGGAGAGACATTACTCATGCACATGCTCCGCTTTCATCCAGCCTGTTCCCATTGCCCATGCTGGATGCTCAGGCTGGCGTTGGAAAAATACAGGGCTTTGGGTTTTTTTCTGAGTCTGAGTCTCAGGATCAGCCTCCGCCTTGTCCCTGCCGCTGTGAAAGGCGAGACAAATGCAGCCGGAGCCAGAGTTTCTTGCCTCTGCCTGTGGCATCTTCTGCTCTCATCACTGGCACCGTCCACAGTGTGACAGCTTGGGCAGCACCATGTGGCTTGGAAATAAGTCAAATTTTTGCTTGATTTGGTCCTGAGTGTGTTCATGAGTCCACGTTCAGCCTTGCGTGGTCATTTTTTTTATAGTTTTGATCCAGCTGGGGACCTTTCTTTGCCTCAGTTTACCAACCAGCAATACATTTTGGTGGTTGTGTAGCCAGCCAAAGGGATTTCTTTAAATCCTCAGGCATGGATTTATCCCACCTTGAGGTGTCATCGAACCATCCGTGATCCCAGCTCAAGCCTTGCTCCTGTGTCACGCTGAGATGTGCAAGGTCAGGGAGCTGAATGGCTGGTGCAGAGCCCCTTACAGTTGCTTGTTTTTCCTTTGCCTAAGACCTTCTTAACAAGATCATCTGATGTGCCTTTGTTCAGCCTCTGGCTGTGCAGAGAGCTGCAGCTGCTGGTGCAAGTGGCCCCGGGTTTGGCCGCTCCCCTTCCCCAGCCCTGCCAAGCGAAGCCAGCACCCATTGCCCCATAGAGGTGGAAACAAATCCCCATCTTCTGCAGTCAGGAAGGTTCCCCTCTCACCTGCAGACTGCAGGGCCTTTCTTCCCATTGCCGGGCTCTTCCCAGCGAGTGTGACGAGCTGTGGTACAGCTGCACAGGTGTGGCTGTCACCTGGCACCCAGCTGGGACCTGATGGCTTTGGGGTTCCCCCATAGGCAGAGAGCCGAAAGCCTGGTGGCTCTGCACAGCCAGGCTGGGGGACCATCCTGACCTGGTGGCACTGTCTCAGCCATTGCCTGTCCCCTGCATGTGCCCATAGGAGGGGGCTCGTGGTGTCATCCAGCCACACAGATGCCACACTGCCATTGGTGTGGCACCTTCAGCTCCAACCTCCTCACCCCTGCCAAGGTGCACCAGCCCTCGTGAGAAGTGCAGGGACATTGCAGTGAGCAGTTGCTGGGGATTTTGCACGGAAGTAAAACAAGCAAAAACCAAATCTCTTTCTGCCTCGCTCCTGCCTGGGATGGTTAAGGGTGCAGATCTAATGATGCCTTGCTTCTCCCAGGGGACAGGAGGAAGAGTTATGACCATTGCTCTCAGGAGCTGGATCTCAGTGCAGGTGCTGGCTGAGCTCCCAAGTACCTGGGAGGATTGATCATTTTGTGCCTAATAGGCTGGAAAGCGAAACGGGTCCAGAGGCTAGAAAAGTGTTTAACCATTGAAATCCAGGGGCTGGAGGGACCGTGTCTTGGGGCTGGAGGTCTGAAGCCTCCATGGTTTTTCTCTCTTCCAAATGTGTTTTTCCTTCTGCCAGGGTTTCTCACAGGCTTCAGGAGATGGATACTGGTACCAATACCCCTGCACCAGAAACACACTAGTTGGAGAAAAGTGTTCAGGCTACACCACTTGGGTTTGGATGGGCTGAATTTGGGTCTTCAGGACTTCCCATAGACCTTAATCGTTTCCATCATGTGCGGAACAAGCAGTGAACTCTATTGAATACTCCTTTTCCCCGCCAGTAAACCAACCTAACAGCCCTCTGGCCCTCCTGATGAACCCAATTAGATGCTTCCTGATGGCAGGTCTCTCCGCAGCACTGAATAAAAGGTGAGGGCTGATGTCCAGAGGTGTGCCTGGGCTTTCTGTTTGACATGCTACAGCATCAAAACAGCCTAAAGGGCTATGGTAAATTAAGCCTGCGAAAGAAGCTGGATTTGAAGTTTGGTTGTCCCAAAGAGCTGCTTGGGCACACGTATCTATGTCTTCATCCTAATAAAATACCTGGAGTCACTATATCCCACCATGGATAGCTGGGAGATGGACTGGGGGAATTGGATCACTGGGCGGGACCCTTCTGTTTGCAGAATTTCATCCTCAGCGTTAAAGGTGGTCTAATAAGTGCTGCTGCCTCATCCCCAAACCTGGCTTAGCCCCCAGCACAGCCCCGCTCCAGCCTGTGCTGCTCCTGGGATGGGCTGTGGGGTGAGAGGCAGCCAGTTTAGCTGGAGAAGATGTGGTGTCCTCTGAGCCCAGCTCTGGCTCTGTGGCCCCTGAGTGCCACTGGGCTTTGGGTGAGCCCTGAGCCTCGCTGCCTTCCGCAGACGGGCTCCAGATGAGCACCCGAGTTACGGGGAGCAAAATTCGGGTCCTGACCGCTCCTCCTGCCATTCCTCCCTGCGTGGTCTGAGGCAAAGCAGCGACTCCAGCACACCAAGTTCTCCTTGGAGGAGAGGGGTGACCAAAATCCACCTCCCACCCCAAAGTGGTGCCCAGGGCAGAGTCGCAGCACTGTGCCCCCCACCTCGGAGCACTCCCCAGGGCAGAGTCACGGCGGCGGCCGGGACAGCACCTCCGGGGCTGCTCCTCTCGGCGTTACAGCGGAGGTCGTGCCTTTCCTTGCAGCACCAAGGTGGGCAGAAGCGAACCCGCCTCTCCTGGCGGGACCCGACGCTCTCTTTTTCTTTTTTACGCAAGAGCCCCCTCGGAGAGGTGGGGGGGCCGGCCCGCCACCCCGGCTTTGACGTGCAGCCCTGGTGACTCAAGCCTGCGTCAGGGGCTGCGTGTCCCTCATTATTTATTTATTTTTGTGTGCTTTTTAAAATTTAATTTTATTTTTTTTCCCGAGCCGAGCGGAGTTGCCTCCCCTCGGGCGAAGGGGAAGCGGGGCCGAGCCGAGCCGAGCGCGCATCCGCGGGGCGGCGGCGGGGGGCGGCCGGCAGCAGCAGCCCGGTGCCGCGCAGCTTCCCTCGGCCGCGGGGTGCGGAGGCAGCGGCGGCGGCGGCTCCCCCGGTGGCCTCGCAGGTGCCCGGTCCCGCCGCAGGCCGGGCGGGGGGGGGACCCCGGTGAATATCTCCGGCCCCCCCCGGTCAATCTGTGCCGGGAATTCGCTCCGCTTCCCGCCGCGCCGGGTCGGTTTCAGCCGCAGCGCAGAGGTAAGGATGCTCCCCCGGGCCCCGCTCCCCGCCGGCCGCTGGCTGCTTTAATCACCCCCCCCCCCCCCCAGCTGTCGGGTTTTTTGTGGGGGGGAAGGCGCCCAGGGAGAAGCTGGGGGGAAGATGCCTGAGTCTGGAGGCATCAGGCACGGCCCTGCGGCTGCTGGCATCGAGGGCTGGGGGGGAACCGTCAGAGGCAAGCTGGGGAAGCGGGGGCGGGGGGGGTAACCCGGGGGTGGCACCGGCTACCTGGTGTGGGTTGGTGGGGGGCTTATTCCCCCGAAGCCACTGCCTGAGGGTGGGTAGAGATGCAGCTTCCAGGCTGACCTTGACAATAACATTGGGAGAAGAGAAAGCACTTGGCTGCAATGAATATTTAATTCCCAGCCACCGAAGTGTTGGGGCTTTTTTTCCCTTTTTTTTTTTTCAAAAAAAAAAAAAAAAAAGTAGATGATTCTGAATGTAGATGGATTCTTTTGGGGCAGAAAAATGAGGGTTGGGGTCCTGGTTTCATGCAATTCTCTGTATTGGGTGTGGGGAGTCCTTATTTGCTTCTCTGCATTTATTGCATTGCTGGGTACGCCCAAAGGTGTGTGTTTTGGGCTGGCATCTCGACCAGGTGCAGATTTGCATCATTCTGGGAACGTGGGGCTTAAACCAGCTGAGAAATCTGGTCCCAGCTCTTTGTAAAGGACACAGAAAATGAAATTGTTCTGCTTCTTGGATCCTGCCTTGTGTCAGAGGCAACTGAGGTTTGAATCCGTCAGGAGCTGATGCAACTATTTCTGGTTTTGGTAGGAAAAAACCTGAGATGCCAGGCAGCTGAGCTATTCTCGGGAGGGCGCAGAGTTTCTTGTGAATCTCTCTCTAGAGGTGTTGGGACTAGGTCAGGGAAGCTGGATGGTGGCTTGATTGCAGCTCAGCTGCTCGGAAGTGAAATAAAATTTGGGTCTGTCTGTCCTCCAGGATAAATTGGAGAGATGGCTCCACAGAAATCAATAGGAATAAATGGGTTTGGTTTAAAACTAGAGTGACTCGAGTGCCACTCCAGGCTTGCACAGAGCAGGGAATCTGGAGTCAGAGCAGAGCCAAGCCAGGTGAGAGTCACGAGGATTAAATTTACCCCAGATCAGGCGCTGACCTACGCACATCCAGACTAAACCATTGCCTTGGGTGGAGGGGCTCCGATTTTACCCCATCCTGTGCTGCATTTGGATTTGTTTGTTTACAAACATGGATGCTTCATGAACTACAGAGCAGAGTCTGCAGAGGGATTTGGATGCTGCCCATTTGCTGCCTTTCAGGGTAAACCTGGGCTGCTTTTGGGTTCAGTCACTAACCTCCAGCCAGATCGGGTGAGTTAAGAGGGACCACTGAGAGCTAACTGGAAAAAGATCATCTTGTGAGCCTGGTGGAGCCCTGAAGGAATCATATGACGGTTGGCTTTGATACGGTGTCACACTGCTGCAGCTGATGTGTGTTTTCATGATACTAAACGAGACATGAGAGGAGACTGAATCCAAAGACTCAATGGGCTCATACACTTCCTGACAAACAAGGCGCTGAGGCTCCCCCTCCTCCGGTGTAGTTGTGTCTGTCTCATGACCCATCTGCCAAACTGCCCTTTCTGAGGGTTTCTGGCACCCACTGAAGAAAAGAGTTGCACCAGAACCACGGCCTGCCGCTGGCAGGAGACCAGAGCTGGGGGCTGTGGGGAACGCACCCACCTCCAGGATGAGCAGGTGGCAAGTGGTGGCCGGGCTGTGGTAGCCACCCCTCTGCATGCCTTTAAGGGAGCTGGGGACTATTTATAACATCTGGACACTCTGGCTGTCGAACGGCACTTGGGTAGGTGTAAGACAGAAGCGGAGGCAGCTCTGATTCATCAGCGAATGTGAATCGATCCTGTGTCATGGTGCTAAAGTGGGTCTGAACGTTCGCACAGGAAGGACGGCGCAGAGCATCGCGCTCCTCCGGCAGGGAAGTTCCTGGTGCGTGCTGCCGAGCTGCTTACCAACGTCTGCTGGGGCTGGAAGCCTGCTGTCCTGCAAATCTCCTCGCATGTGTGTGGTCCTCGGCTACCTTGTGCTGTCGCGTGTGCTCACGCTGTCCCTGTCTGAATTTTGCACCTCCTCAAATGTGGGCACGAGGGGTTAGCACCGTGGGACCCCGCGATGCAGCACTGCGAGCAGTGCGGATGGTGTGACTGAGTCACCGCGTGTCGTCTCTGCGGGGTGGCAAGAGCCTGGCACTAATTAGCAGGGATTGTTTAAGGAAGGGGAGAGAGGGAGCAGCCCTAATGAGCCCAGATGGCAAAAAACTTCCCTGTGGAGCCGGTGAGGATGAGCAGGGGAGAGGAAGATCCGAGCCGGAGCTCTGCATTTCCTGGTTTGTAAGCCAGCCTTGGCACTGAATAGCTTTAAGATGGAGGCAGTTCTTCCTGGTCTCTACTCATGGCAGGAGGTTTGCTTGAAGGAGACTGCAGAAAGGCCCCTGGAGCAGGGCTGGGGGGATCGGAGCTGAGGTGCCTCCCTACGGGGCAACAGTCTCCTGGGGCTTCGCAGTGGAGTTCAGATGTTGCCTGGAGGGTCCTGCCCCTGGTTTCTTGCAGCCAAGGAGCTCCACAGGCCTGAACTGCGATGCTCAGAAGAGAGGCAATTTGCAGAGGTGATCTTGCTCCCAGCTGGGCTGCGCTCCCAGCCTCGGGCAGCGGCATGGGGCAGGCAGGGTCCTGGAGCTGCTTTTCTCATGGTTTGGTCTCAAAGCTGGGACATGCACCCCAAGTTCCTTCCCTTTGCTGCTTGTCTTTGCTGGGTACAGGGGGAAGATGGGAGAGGTGTCTGCTCTGTCCTTCTACTTCTCCTTCCTGGGCCCGCTGGCTCCCTGGGTGACCTTGGATTAGTCCCTTCCCTGCTTCAGCCTCTACATCTGCACCAAAAAGCCCAGCCCTCGGTGCAAGGTTTTCCTGTCCCTGTGCTTGTCTGTGAGGACAGGGAGCTGCAAACAGATGCTCAGATCTCACAGTCTGAACCAGAGAATGACATTCCACCTCCTGCAATTCCTCCGTGACCTGGACCCTTTGCTCTCCCTTTTCCTAGCTCTGCGACCATGCTGGAGCAAGCTGGACCTTCCTAGGTTTGGAGATCCAGGGGCTGTGCTGGGAGCATCATCTCCTCTCCTTTAGGAGCTGCTGGGGTCTTGCCTGGGAGCAGCAGAAGGAGCAAAGGTGGTGGGGTAGGGAAGGACCAGCAGAGTCCCCATGGTTTAAATGTTACTTTGAATTCACCAAATCCCAGTCTGTTTTTTCCTTCTTCCCCTGTTCCTGATCTGTCTCTGGGAGAGGAGAAACAGGCACTAGTGCTGACCCCAGAACAAACTGGTGCCTTGCCTGGCCTCTCTCCGAGCACCCATGCTGGGGGCATCAGCGCGGGTTGTGTCTGGGAGAGGCACCCGGTCCTGCAGCGCAGGGGAGCTCTTGCAGCTGTGGGCTCTGGAAGGCCCCAGTCTTCCGTCTAAAGAAGGAAAAATGCACATTTAAGAAATTTAAGGTCACAGGGACTTTGTAAACAAGCTGAATTTCCATCTGCCAGTGACAAGGGGTTTCTATCTTTCTTAAGCTCAGAAAGCTCCTGGTTGTCAGCTGATCTGCCTCATCTTCCTTGCATTGTAGTTATTATTTTGGGTAATTATTTTTTTTTTTAATTATTAAATTCCCCATTCAATCAAATAAATGTGCAGAAATACCTTTCTCAGATGGATTTGAACTGCACTTTCCAATCTGAGGGGTGCAGGCCTTGGGGCTGATGTAACATCCTGAGGAAATTAATAGAAAGGGCCCTGCTGTCCCCTGGATTGGGTCCCGGTGCCGTGCGGGGCAGCTGGTTCTTACCCTAGACCCAGGAGAAAAGCTCAGCACCCATTTTGATCCCCAAATCCTTTTGGAATGCTGCTTTTTCAAGAAGCTGAGAGCCTTTGTAGCTTTGGAGGTGCTTGAAGCCTCCTTTTCCAGGAGCACCGTGTCCTGATGCCCTGTGACTCCTGAGGATAACACTGACCCGAAGTGAGGGGGGGAGAGGCAGAGACCCAGAGAGGTGCTGGGGGTTCACCCTGTCCCCATCACTCTGGCCTGGCTTCAGGCTCTCTTCCTGTAGCTGGGCATCTCCCAGGCTTTGCTCTAGGGGGTTGAGTTGTCCCAGGAGAGCCACGGGGCGCTGAGCTTTGGGACTTGGCCAGCAGATCCTAGGTCTTCTAGGCTCAGTCCGTAATGAAAGAAGAGACTTTAGCCCCCAAGGCTAAGTCCTCTTGAGGGCTGAGTCACCCTTGGAAGGAGCTGAGCAGGCAGGGAGCAGAAAACTACTCATAGGCAGTTCAGCTGGGTGCTTAAATTCAAGGTCCACATTCATCTGCACAGAATCTGATCCAAAATCGATGGAAATCCCGGTGATTTCCTGCCTGCCGGATGAGACCTTCTCTGCCCTCTGTTCCTGGTACCAGCAGCTGCCAGCCCCTGGCCAGGGGCTGAGGATGCTCTGCCACGGGTAGCCGCGTGCGGTAATTGCTGCCGAGCTGTGAACAGTTTAGGTGAATGGTTCTTGTTAGGAAATTAAACATTGCTGGACCGGGCTGGAAAGAATAATTCAATCGGCTTCTCCGGAGGAGCTGATCCAGCCAAGGCGGTGGAGCCGATGCTGTTGCCTGGCAACGGATGCAGCTTTCAGCTGAAAATAGCTTTTGTAATAGGAACGGGGCCTGGCAGATGGGGAACTTTCTTCAGGGTGAGAAAGCAGCAAGGTGAGGGTGAGGGAGGGTGAGGTGTCCTGCTGTGGCTGACGCTTCGCTCCCCTCTGGCACCAGGACCGCTGGCTGGGGATTGGCTTTGCTGCCTAGCCTGGGCCCCCGCTCTGAAAGGGTTCAGGATTGTGAGATTTGCTTGGGGCCGAGTCAAAAAGTTGGGTGTTTCTGCGAAGGGAAGAAGAGCTGGGGACAGCTGAGGGAAAACATGGGGGGGGTCTTCTTCCTGCTTGGGATGGAGAGCACGAGGTCTGTCCCATATTGCTCATCCCCATGCTGAGGGTCACCGACCCCAGGGATGGATTGTTTGTGAAGTGTCACCTTCAGGATGCCACATGGGTGCTGCACCAGCCTTGAGCTACATGAGAAAGCCACCGGTGAGGGTGAAATGACCCCATGGCCAGCTTGGGGCAGGATGGGTCCCTGGGCACAACACTATTGCTTTTCCAGGGACTGGTGACCAAACTGAGGTCCCTAGAAAGCTGAGATGGACAAGAGAGAAAAAGAGCAAGTGTGACCCTTTGGGAGAATCATTTTTCCAAGACTTGGGATTTCTTGTGGGTTGTTTCCATCTTCTCTCCAGCTGGTGAAGCTCCATGGTTCCAGCTGGGGCAGGAATGCCCAGTCTGGCCCCAGTTCTTCCAGCATGGCTAAGAAGGGCAGTGCTTGGTGCTTTTCTGGGTTGGGGAACAGCGTAGACCTCCCTGATGCCTCACAGCTTTTCAAGGGGGACTAACACTGTGGGGCTAAGCTGGGTCATGGGCACCCTCCGAAATGCCTGCTGTTGGGGTTGCTCATGCAGCCAGTCATCCCTGGCGCAAACACATGGGCTGCATTTGCCAACGCACCCCTCCTCACCTCCTGCTTGTCCCCACACCGGCAGCAACCCCACGCTCACCCCACACTCCCCTCTGTGGGTCCAAAAGTAAACCCACCTGTGCCTGTCCCAGCCCTGCACCCACAGGGGCTGGTGCAGGAGTTTTGGGAATGAGGCAGGTGAAGTGGGGGGACAAACTGGTGTAACTGGTTGAAGTGCACGGATCCTGTGGCATGGCTTTCTCTGGCCAAGAAAGGCCCACAGTGAAGGCTGGGAAGGCAGAGGGGCTGGGACGATTGATGGCTTTGTGTTAGCCATCGCTGTTTTGCAGATTTTATCTGTTGTAAAGCTGCCCAGGAAGATTTAGCTGCAGGTTCCCAGGCTTTTAAGCTGCTCCTGATAATGTGCAGGGGGGATGTTAGTCATTGTCACCTACATGCTTTTGAGCCCTCGCAGGGCTGAGGCCAGGCTTGGCTGAGGGGCAGGGAGTGGAGATGGGGGCAGAGCCCTTGCTGGTGATGGATGCAGGATGGCAGAGCGGGGACCAGCCGGTGCTGCTGGCCAGGAATGGGGTTGTTAGAGGATAAAAGGTGTCTGTCACCTGCCACCATCCCCCTGCACCTGGGGAAGGCCTGTCCTGAGGGTCTAGGAGGCTCTTCTCTATGCATGAAGAACCAGGGGAGTGCTCCTTGTTAACACCCCCCAGACAGGGATGCTAACCCCAGCTGCATGGGGGTGATGGAGACCCTGCTGTGCCTTGGGGCAAAACCACCTCCTTCTCTGTTGACCTCTTCCCCATGCAGGTCCTGCTGATGAAGAGGAGGTGAGCGCTGAGGTGTAGCTTGCACAGGTGTGTGCCCTGTGGGACATTTGTCTTCTCCTCTTGCCCCATCCTGCCCCCCGGGGCCACACGGAGCCGTCCCAATGCCGAAGAACAGCAAGGTGACGCAGCGGGAGCACAGCAACGAGCATGTCACCGAGTCGGTGGCCGACCTGCTGGCTCATGAGGAGCCTGTGGACTACAAACGCAGTGTCCTCAACGTGACGGGGGAGGCTTGGGACAAGCAGAAGGACGGGGAGGAGGAGCTGGATGCGGAGAACCGGCCGGCGTGGAACAGCAAGCTGCAGTACATTCTGGCACAGATTGGCTACTCCGTGGGGCTAGGCAACGTCTGGCGCTTCCCCTACCTGTGCCAGAAGAATGGAGGAGGTGAGAGATGAGGCAGGGATGGGCTCAGGTCCTGGGTGGGTTTAGGCATGGTCCTGCCTCCATCAGGGTGCAGATTGCTGGGCAGGGAGGGAGCAATGTGGTTTGTTTGGGCTCTGAAGGAGGAAAGGGGCAGCTGGGAGAGCTGGAAGAGCCTGGTGTGGGTGCTGCTCACTGCAGTGTGTATTGGTGCAGTGATGCAGGAACCCCCAGGGTAGCCTCTTCTGAAAGGGTGCTCGACCTCCTGCCCTGAGGACAAGTCCCAGGCCAGGAAACCAGGATTTCCCACTACATCCCTGATACCTTCTGGGACAATTTGGAAGCCAGGGAGAAAAAAAAGAGGAGAGCATCCCTCTGTTTCCCTGTCCAAAATCTGTATTGTGTAGGCTCCTGCCCCTCCACAAATCCAACTTCCAGCCAGGAAGCAGACAGGTCTCTTCCAGCTGTGCTGAGCCCCAGCCCTGCTCGTGGCACTGATGGGAGAGCGGGGTGCTTGTCCGTAATCCAGATCCCACCCCGAGGCCTCTCCACCGCAGCACCAACCTTTGCAGTGACGGGAGGCGTCCCTGCAGAGCAGCATTTAACGGAGCCAGGATCAGCCCAGCTTTCTGCTTTGCTTTCGCCTCGCACTCACTGTATTCCTGGCACTGCATCGCTCAACGTGCCCCCAGCCCCAGCAAGCCCGCAGTGCCCTCAATAATTAAAACATCTCTGGTGTAATCTTTGCGATGAGTCAGCCTCCCAGGTGGACCCATGCTGTCAGGGCTGCCCACACCACTCGCTGGCCTGTCCTGGCTGGGGCACTGAGGCTGCAGCCAGCCCCTGCCCCTCTGCATGTCCCCAGCACCCGGTCCCTGTGGCGAGGGGACACCCACAGCTCCCAGTGCCCTGCTTTGTTTCCAAGCAGAAGGTGCACGGTTGGGTTTTGGTGCAGCGTGGCTTTGCGTGATGCAGCCGCAGTATTGCAAAGCTTGGGGGGGAGCTTTTGCACATTGTCTCAGGTTGCAGCACTCATCTGCAGGTGTGCAGGGCTTGAACACATGCATTGGCTGCACTGCACGTGCTGGCACACGTGTGCATCACTTGCAGCAGGACAGGTTTTGTGCGTGGCCTGAGGAGGTTGGAGGCTGAGCCTGGGGCGAATGCAGGGCTGGGATAGATTGATGGAGCACTGCTGCCTGGGGTAGAGAGTTCTCACATCTGTTATTTCCTGGTTTTCTTGATTAAATGGGATCAGGACCCAGCTTGGGGAAGGCTTCTCTTAACCCATCCATGCCTCAGTTTCCACATTGCCACAACAGCCAGTAATTACGTGTAATTAGCGCAAGGAATGAAATGTTCTCAGCTTACTCTGAGGGTCTCTGGCATCCTGGGGTTTTAGCCTTGTCCACCTCAAGTTCTGGCAAATGGGAGGGGCGGCGCGTGCTCCCAGGCTGGGGTGATTCCTAATCAGAATCGCCTAGCAGAGCCAGAGCTGAATTTGCTGACGGTGTCTGGGGAGCATTAAGCAGCTGCTTTTTAGTCAAAA
Organism: Stictonetta naevosa; assembly: GCA_011074415.1. NCBI lineage: Eukaryota > Metazoa > Chordata > Aves > Anseriformes > Anatidae > Stictonetta > Stictonetta naevosa. The sequence goes on along the minus strand of CM021722.1, from coordinate 441,700 downwards.
GGCCACATGGGATGTGATGTCAGGATGGGGAATTGTACCTCTGACAGCTGCGAGACCTGCTGGGGTGGAGATGGGTGTGCTGGGTTTGAACCTGACCGCTTGGCCACATCCTGCACTGGGACATAGGGGCACAAAGCCAGGCGGGTACCAGGGCAAGCAGCAGATTTTAGCAGCTCCTTCCTATTGTATAATACCTTCCTGCAGCAGGTCTCCAGACAGGCTTTAAAGGCTGCCTCCATATTTTACAGATGGGGAAACTGAGGCACGGAGCTAGGAACTGGCTTGAGCAGCAGAATGCTGAGCTCTCCTGAACCCCACATTAGTCCCCTCAGCTTTTTGGACAAGTGGCACCATCTTGCCTGTTCCCTGGTGTGGATGTTGCTTTTCTGCCTTTTCTCCCCACCACATTTAACCCTCTTGGCCCCCAGGTGACATTCCTGCTGGGCAGGGAGCCTGGTGCCAGGCAGACAGCTGCAGGAGCTGGGCAGTGATGGACAGACCACTTCTGGGCTGCTGAGGTGGTGGCGGTGGCTGTTTTCTCTCCCACTCCCCTTACAGGCATCTGTGGGGGAGAGTGGCTGTGTGTTGGCAGCAAGATGGGTCGGAGCCAAATTCCCAGGACTTGGTGTGCTAGGAGCCACTGCAGGCTGGTGATGATGCATGGGCATGAGATGGCGCCCATCTTCCCAGGGGTCACAGCAGGAAAATCTCTGATGTTGGAGAAATTTGCCTGCAGACTTGTCCGTCTCTTTCTTGCTCTGTCTGCTGATGGGTTGGGGTGCAGATGCACCGGAGGGTGTTGTGAAGATGGGAAGCTCGTGCTTGTTCCCAGGATCCAACTCTGCGCGGCACTCTGCCTTTGCCTTCACCCTCCTAATCACCCTGGTTGGCTGCATCTTGATTTACCTCCTCCCTGTGTTGTAACGTCTGTCCCTAACCTGCTGCGAGGGCACTCGTCCTGCGAACAGAGCACGCTGCAGCCTCGTGGCACTCATGGGTTGAGCTGCTTTGCAGCGCTGCTGCTTGGTGGTGCATCAGCACCAGGTCCTGCCCTGGCCCAGGGCTGATGCCTGTCACTGGGGCGTAAATCCAGCCGGGAGCTTGCCCACAGCGCCTGGGCTCCAGCATGTGCTTTGCAGCCACGTGCTCCAAGCCCCATCCCGCAGCCCCTGGCAGCAGGCTGGAGTAATTCATCAGCCAGGCGCTGCAGCGTGAGTCATCGCATCCTTTACGGCCATTTGGTTATGCTTCATGAACTGCTAATTTCTCTCTGGTCTCCTCAATTAGGCAGAGATTAACCGCCTTTCTATTTTGAGCTATTTCTACCCCTACCAGAGGACCTCGCTGTGCACGTGGCGTGGCCAGTGTTGCCGCGGGGCTGTTGCAGTGCAGGGGGGTTCGGTTGTGCTCAGGCGTGTGTGCAGGCAGGACCCATCGGTTTCCTGGTGTGTCCTGAGGTCTGCACGGGCGTGGTGTGCTGTAGGGGTGATCCTGCATGTACCCACACTGTCGGGGATGTTGCACTGTTCCCTTCCGTGCACGTGTGTTTGTTACTGCGAATGAATGGACCAGACAGAGCCTGTCCAAGCTCTGCCTGTCCCTCCCTGTCTGTCTGTCCTTGGCTGCACGAGAGCAGGCAGAGACGGGTCCTTGATGAGCTTTCTCCCCCCTGCCAGGTGCATACCTGGTCCCGTACCTGGTCCTTCTCATCATCATCGGGCTCCCCTTGTTCTTCCTGGAGCTGGCGGTGGGGCAGCGGATCCGCCGGGGCAGCATCGGTGTCTGGAATTACATCTGTCCCCGCCTTGGGGGCATCGGCTATGCCAGCTGCCTGGTGAGTGCACCCATGGGCCCCCTCCAGCCCCCACCTCAGGGTGCTCGGGACGCTTAGCAATCTGCAAAGTGGGGGTTGGCCTGGAGGAGCCCAGTGTGGGCATTGGAGAGGTTGATGGCAGCATTTGCAGCTCCATCCGTGGCTCCAGGGCTGGTTTGGGTACAAGCCCGTCCCTGTTCCCCTTCGGTCACTGCCCCACGGGAAGTGTGGTAGAGACTGTGTCACTGCCCCGTGACTTCACACCGTGTCCTCCTTACTCCCCCCAGGTCTGTTTTTTTGTCGGTCTCTATTACAATGTCATCATCGGCTGGAGCATCTTTTACTTCTTCAAGTCCTTCCAGTACCCTCTTCCCTGGAGCGAGTGCCCCATCGCCAGGAATGGCTCAGTGGCTGGTGAGGATGGGGGAGGTGCAGCTGGGAGGGAACAGTTCCGGGGGGGGGGGGGGGGGGGGGCCGGATGCGGGGGACCCCCCATGTCTGCATCTATTGGAGGCTGGGGACACCGGAGGCTGGGGAGTCTCCTGGGGACGTGGATTGGATGGGAGAAGGCACCACTGGGTCCTCTGCAGTCCATGTGCCTTGGCCCCATGGAGATGTTTCCTCGGGTCAGACAAGTCCTGGCCATGCTTTCAGCCAGATTCTTTCCCCATGGCTGGGGTTTGATGCCTGTTCAAGGAGCCAGAGTTTGAGTCTCCAGGCTGCCTTGGTGCTTGGGGCCAGGATCTGACCTGGGCTGTGCAGGAAACTGAGCTGGGGTTGTCTGGCTGCTTCGTCAGTGCCTGACCGAGACTCTGGTGGAAGTAGTGGTGCTCAATAGCATCTGAGCACCTCCTTGGGAAGATCTGGGAAATTTTATAGCAAATGTAAATGTCTTCAACTGTATTTAACATCTTGTTTTTGACATGACAATGGCTTTATACCCTATTCCCTTTTTCCTGCTAAAAATCAGCGCTGTTATCCTGTCCCTCAGTTCCCAGGGATGCCTACCTTCCCTGGCCAGCTCTAGCAGGTCTTTGTCATTAATTGATGTTCATCCCCTAAAAGACAATGGATGACTCTCCCCCAGCCCCTCACTCTCTGGTGCCTCTGTCCACTTGCAGTTGTGGAGGCTGAATGTGAGAGGAGCTCAGCCACCACCTACTTCTGGTACCGGGAGGCACTGGACATCTCCAACTCCATCTCAGAGAGCGGGGGACTCAACTGGAAGATGACCCTGTGCCTGCTGGTGGCCTGGAGTCTTGTTGGTTTGGCCATGATCAAAGGCATCCAGTCCTCAGGGAAGGTGGGTATCTGCAGTCCATCCTCCAGACCAGGCTTTTCCTATGACATGAAGGCAGAAGCCTCCAGGTCCACACTCTCCTGCCCTGCTCTGGGGTGCCTGGGGGATGCCGTGTTCTTTGGGATGATCACACCTGCTCCAGAGCTGGGAACATCTCCTGGGAGCCCAGAATGAGATCAGAGAGGGTCACAGGGGAGGGGTTTCATCCAGCACACCTGCAGCAATGCCACCGCAAGCCAGCCAAAGCACCTGTCCAGGTCCCTGTGTTTGGGGGCCGTCAGATGTCCGGACCATCCAAATGCATGCTCTGAGCAGCATGAGCCTTGTAACTGAAAGAGGTATGGAAGATCTGAATGAGGCAGCAGCTCCTTCCCTTGCAGATCCCATAGGCAGCTTCACCCATAGGACGTAGGGGCAGGAGCAGAGCCTTCCTCCATGGGGGAAGCACTGGGACTGCACACCAGAAGCAGGGCAGGGAGGAGTGGGAAGCTTTGGGAGAGGGATGCTGAGACATTGCTGGAGTTGTTGATGTATTAAGGAAGGCTGTGAAAGCAGTGGGGTCAGGTGCAGAAGGGTATGGTCCCCCCGGGACCCTCAAACATCCTCATTTCCAGATGTGCTCTGCAAAACATCTGGCACATTAGCAGGTAGCACAGGGCAAGGAGACTGCTGCCTGCAGCACTGAGAGCTGCGGGATGGGAATACGGCACAGGAGTGGAGCCAGGGCAGTACGTCCCCCCTGCTGAGGGTGAAGCCCCGAGCACATCTGCTCTGCATGCAGCCCTGGGCTGATGCTGGGGAAGAGTATGGGGTGGGGAGGCAGTGCTGGCCTTCCCTAGCGCTTGCCAGACACTAGCAGTTGTGTTCCAGGGATTTTCTGAGCCAGTGCTGACATCTCTGCATTCAGCAGCCCTAGCAGATTTTCCTTCTCTCTCCTAAGTGTGTCCAGGCACTTTGCAGATCCACCCAGGCTTCAGCATTTGTAATGTCCTGCCTTGGGCCATGCTTCCCCCTTCTCACCCCTGTTGTGCTGTCCTGTGGATGGATGGGGGGGAGCTGAGAGCGGGGGGCAGTAAATGAGGTTGTGCCTATGCTGCATCCCTCTTGCCCCAGGTGATGTATTTCAGCTCGCTCTTCCCCTACGTGGTGCTGGTTTGCTTCCTGGTGCGGGGACTTCTGCTGCGCGGGGCGGTGGATGGGATCATGCACATGTTCACACCCAAGGTAAGAACCCCGTGCCCACGTTCTCCTCTGGGCTGGTCACATCAGCTTGGTTTGCAGGGGGGAGGTTTAGCTGCCCCAGAGGCTGCAGTCACTTCCCTGTACCCCACAGCACACCCTCGCTGTACCCATGTGCTGTCTGGTGCAAGCGAGTGTTGCGTCCTCACATTTGAGGCTGGGTAGCAGCTGCCTGCAGAGGGCTCCTTTACCCTTCACACACACATCATTTCACAGAACCCCACTTTTCCTCTATGATCCCCACCTCAAAAAATAGAGCATCAACCCCAGATGACCTCGCAGGTCCCGATAAATCAGCCAGGAGGTGTTAGCAGCACCCTGAATACAGCCAGGACTCGCAGACTGCCATTCCAGTGCTGCTTCGAGCCTTGGCATTGCTCCTGTTGCCTTCAGGAGTCCAGGCACAGGACGGGCAAGAGGGGTCCCCTAGGTGATGTATTTAAGGACTCCATGAGATGATACTGGCTGGCAGCAAAATCACCACTGGTGTTATGCAATTAACCAACTAATGAATTAATTAAGCAGAGATGTAGATGAATCAGCTGAGCCAGGGAGGCTGTCACAATATATTAATTGTGATCTCTTGACGAACGGTGCTTGGAGGTCTCCAGAAGGGCAGGGGGGATGATGTTACCAACCCCCCAGTTACCAACCCCCCAGCCCAGCTGCTGGGTTCCAGATGCTCCAGGCAATGGAGGTGGGCAATGGCAGGGGCAGGATGTGGCTCCCTTGGTGGGGGAACTGGGATACCGGATGGTCTGTGGTCCAAATCTTTGCTTGCCCTTCTTCATGTCTCAGTTTCCTTCCGTGTGGGAAAGAGAAAAAGGACCTCCATGTGCTGTGTAACACATAACCTGATTGTGGCAGCACAAAGCCAGCCCATGGCTGCTCCAGGGCCAGCCCAGGTTGCAGGCACAGCGGCCTTTTAGTTTAGCTCTGGCTCCACGCGGATGAGTTATGGCACCACCAAACCACTTATTTTCTTCTTCTGTGTCCCCGCCAAGCTGGACAAAATGCTGGACCCCCAGGTGTGGCGGGAGGCAGCCACACAGGTTTTCTTTGCCTTGGGCCTGGGCTTTGGGGGGGTCATCGCCTTCTCCAGCTACAACAAGCAGGACAACAACTGCCACTTCGATGCCACACTCGTCTCCTTCATCAACTTCTTCACTTCTGTCCTGGCCACCCTGGTTGTGTTTGCCGTGCTGGGCTTCAAGGCCAACATCATGAACGAGAAATGTGTGGTGGAGTAGGTGGATTTGCTTTCTGTCTCTCTGGGGTGGGGAAGTCTGTGCTCCTGCCAGTTGGGGTGGGTCTGAGGCAATGGAGTAAGTGATCTAGAATTGGGTAATGTGTTTTGGTGGACCCAACTTTCTGTGGTCAAGGCCTGGATCTCCAGAGATGTCCCATTGCAGCTGAGGGCATGAATTCTTCTAGCTCCATAAGGGAATTGGGCATTTAGCTCCTCCAGCCTAAAATTCAGCCATGAGGCAGGCTGTTAGTCTGCACATTGTTGGTGAGTCCATGGCTGCTCGCATCACCTGGGTTTCCCTGGGTTTCTACTCGTGGTAGGGTCTCCTTGTCTGTGAGAGGTTAAGGAGCTACTGTGCTGTACCCCAAAAACAGCTGGAGGAAGATGAATTTGTGCACCTCATGTTATTGTTAGACAGTGACCTGCATCCATACAAATCCTGACTGTGCCAAAGCAGGAGAGAAGCCACAACAACATGTGGCTAAGCAGGGGCTGCACAGAGCCTGTCCCCTGGTAGTGTCCCAGCTGCATCCTCTGTCATGTGGCCTAATGCAGTGTCTGCTTGTGCAAATTGCTAAGAGGTTGGACAGCACATCACGGCTGGGACCTGGGCAGTGTGGGCCAGGCAGGTTTATCCTGCCTGATGCAAAGGACTCCCATGGTCAGGCCCTGTCCTCCTTCCCAGGAGGAAGGGGACATCGGGTGACTGGGCTCTGCTCTCCCTTAGGAACGCTGAGAAGATCTTGGGCTACCTGAACACCAATGTGTTAAGCCACGACCTCATCCCTCCCCACGTGAACTTCTCCCACCTCACAGCCAAGGACTACAACGAGATGTACAGGGTGATCATGACAGTGAAAGAGGGGCACTTCAAAGAACTGGGCTTGGATGCCTGCCTGCTGGAGGATGAACTCGACAAGGTACCCGGTGGCATTTCTAACAGGAGAAACAGGTCACCTTGTCCATTGCCAGTCCCAGGTAGGAGCTACTTTATTTGGGTTGCTCCTGGCACATGGATCTGGAAAAACTGTTTTTATAGACCCTCCACAGGGATGGGAATTCCCTTTCCCTGTGGTCTTCCCAGTGCACAGGGATCTTTCCTGGGGTGCAGAAATGGTCTGCTCATAGTGAGTCTGACAGGCACATCATCACTTCCAGGCTGGGGTGCAGGAGTGGATTTTTCTTTCCTTCAGCAGTTGTTCAGTGGGACAAGAGAACCCTGAGGCCTTCAGGGGCTTGCAGGCTTTGTCTCTGACATGCTTCTTCTCTCCTTTTGGCCTCTCTCCCCCAGTCAGTGCAAGGAACTGGGCTGGCCTTCATTGCCTTCACGGAAGCCATGACCCACTTTCCAGCCTCACCATTTTGGTCTGTCATGTTCTTCTTGATGCTGATAAACCTGGGGCTGGGCAGCATGATTGGGACCATGTCAGGCATCACTACGCCCATCATCGACACCTTCAAGGTGCGGAAGGAAGTGTTCACAGGTGAGGTCTTCTGCATCCTCCTGGGGAAGGGGTGGAGGGTCCCCAGTGCTCTGGGGGTCCAGAAGAGCATGGATGTGGTGGAGGTGTACCAGGTCCTGTTAACAGAGTGAATGGGCCACCTGGTTCCACAAAGAGAGGCCTTGCTTCCCCTTTGGGTGCTCTGCTGACCATGCCTGTTTGCTCCCTGCAGTCGGCTGCTGCATCTTCGCCTTTGTGGTCGGCCTGATCTTCGTGCAGCGCTCTGGGAATTACTTTGTCACCATGTTTGATGATTACTCAGCCACGCTGCCGCTCACGGTTGTAGTGATCCTGGAGAACATCGCTGTGGCCTGGATATATGGCACCAAGAAGTAAGGCTTTTGCACAGGGAAAAGAATATCTAGAATATCTGTGCTATAACTCCTGGCTAAAAAAACAAAAACAAAAAATAAAACAAAACAAAAACAAAACAAAACAAAACCTTCCAGCTGTTTCCTGTTGGACTTTTTTTCCCAGGAGACAAGCTCTGATGGAACAAATACCCCAAAAGCAGTTACCTTATAGAGAAGGGATGTTTGTTCACTGCTGTCTAGGATCAATCCTCTGCCTGTCCCTAGGTGTAACACAGCCCCAGGAACACATCCTTCTAGCGGGTATCTAGCTTTGGTTATGGTGCTCTCTTACTTGATAGTATGCTTTTGTCCGAGGCTCCTGGGTCACTCCCTAGGGCACCTTGTCTGCCCCAGTGCTGGCCGGAGCAAGGGAGCCTCAGGCTAATGTCAGGAGACATTTTGCTTGAGAGGTTCCCAACCAGTGCTACTGGTTTGAAGGACACTGAGACACTTGCCTGGATCAGCCGGGCTCTTCTTCAGGCTCTACCTTGAGCACAACCCACAACAGGGTCTCCTGGGAGGGAATTTCTCTATTGAAAGCGGGAGCAGTGTGGTTCCATCTCTTTCCCTTGGCAGGTTCATGCAGGAACTGACAGAAATGCTGGGTTTCCGGCCCTATCAGTTCTACTACTACACCTGGAAGTACGTCTCTCCCATCTGTATGGCCGTTCTCATGACCGCCAGCATCATCCAGCTGGGAGTCAGCCCCCCGGGCTACAGCGCCTGGATCAGAGAGGAGGTGAGCACAGCCCCGGCCCCTGCTGCTGCCCCCACCCCTCCCCGGGCCTGGGCTGAGCAGGGGGGAGCTGAGGGCTGCAGACCACGCTGCTCTTCCCTCCTCTGCTCATCTCTCTTCCTGCTGCAGGATGTCCTGTCTGAGGCTGCTTGTCCTCTGCAGGCAGTCGGTTTGTCAATGCTGCCCAGAAGTCTTGAGCTCTGACCACGGGCTGAAGTTTGACCTTTGGGTTTTGGCTTGGTTCCACAGCTACCCTCTGTGTGCAGGACCATGCCCTTTTTCCTGTTTTAACTTTCTTTCTGCTAGTTTCATGGGATGCCCCTGAAGATGAAGTCTGGCAGGAGGCAGCAGGGACTGCCTAGCACGTAGGATATATTGTACCTGACATGCATCACCTTTGCTGTAACAATCCCTTGACACTGACCTCTCTCTCTTTCAGGCTGCAGAGAAGTTCCTTTTTTACCCAACCTGGGCCATGGCTATTCTAATCTCTCTGATCATCCTGGCATCCCTCCCTCTGCCTCTGGTTTTCATCCTCCGGCAGTTCCACCTCGTGTCGGACGGCTCCAACACACTTTCAGTCACCTACAAGAAGGGCCGGATGATGAAGGACATCTCCAACTTGGAAGACAACGATGAGACCCGCTTCATCCTGAGCAAAGTGCCCAGCGAGACCCCATCCCCCATGCCCACGCACCGTTCCTACCTGGGTCCGGGGAGCAACTCCCCCATGGAAATGAGCAGTGCCCCCAACGGACGATACGGGAGTGGGTACTTAATGGCCAGCACCCCTGAATCCGAACTGTGACAGTTGCCTGCCGACCACCCCCGTCGAGAGAGGAGGTCACTGGGGAGTGGATCCTGGCTTTCCAGGCAACGGGAAAATTAATAAAGACAAGACAAAGAAGAAACCCCTCTTAAAATCGTAACCCAAAGCAGCCATTTCCAAGATGACATCGGGAAGAATGGATTGCGGGAGGGGCAGGACTCCTCCGACAATCCTGGGCTGAACGGCAGGACCTCCGGGGCTTGCCTTCAGGGAAGGGAGGAGGAACAAGAGGTGATGCAGGACCTCTCTGAGGGTCCTTCTCTCGCAGCCCAAATCTGAAGCAAAGAACCTCTCTTTCTAAGCAGTTGATGGTTGGAAAAAGACCTGGTGTCAGGTGGAAAGCCACGCACGCTTCCTCCTGCAACCAAGTGCTCTGCCCTCCCTGTCCATTGTCCTTCAGCCAGGAGGAGTCAGGGCCTTATTCCAACGAGCACAATTAACCATCGATGTTCATAGCACAAAAGGGTGCTGTTGTTGTTGCCATCGTTGTTGTTGTTGTATCTCCTGTAGTTTTTATAGCTGTGGACACACCCAGATAACCCCAACATTTTGACCAGGGTTGGCAGGGAGCAGTGTGGGGCTGGCTGAGTCATTGTGGTGTGTGGGACTGCAGCTGGTGGATCCTTGGTGTCTGTTTTGTTACCAACAGCATGGTGACGGTGTCTGTGGGTTGTTCTGAGACATGGAGATATCATGTCCATGGGACAACGTGGACAGCATGCTCTGTGGTTGGGCAGTTATTGTGCTGAGAGGCAGCAGGACCTCTGAAGTGAGTGATTTTGGATGTGTGAACATGTGTGAGGTCTGGACTAGGGTTACAGTGATGGATGTCAGGAGCATTCTCCTGGAATGACTCCTGACGTGGGATGCTCTGCTGAGCCAAAATCCCTGGCGTGGGATCGTCTCCTGTTGCTGCTTACTTTAGATGTCCCAGTGGGACAAGCAGAGCTGTGGGGCATCCAGTCCTACCACAGTTCCTGGTGGCTCAGGAAACCACCCCCCTAACTTACCTCCCTTGCACCCACCAGCTGAGGTGAGCTGGGCGGTGATTATCTCTGGACATGTCTTCACCTCTCAGAGCATCAAGCCGGTGCCTGCATTGCCTCGCTGCTGCACCTCCACCGGGGCTCACCAGCCTTTGGAAGGGGGTAACCAGCTTTTTGGGATAGCAGATGGAGGACACGTTTTCTGAGCTTCAATGACCAGAAGTCGGTGCCGGGTCCCAGTGTCCCTGCTAGCTCTTGATCCAGACTGGTGAGCTCCTGCTAGAGCCCAGGAGCCTCTATTGTGCCCATCCACGTTATGGGGACCAGATGGAGGTGATGCTATGTTGTTTCTCCCCAAGCTGTCCAGGGAAGTTTGGGGCCTCCCAACTCAGAGTTTTTCCCACTGGGACTGATGTTTGTTTCCCTGAAGCATACATATAGCCAAGCGTTTCTGTCAAGGGTACCAGTATTACGTGGCCTTTTCCTCCTTTCCCTGTGGGTACAGGGGAGAAGCAGCCTGCCTGATGCCCTCTCTCCCTCTCAGCACATTGCTACAGTCTCAAAAGCTGAGGGAGCTCCTTAGCTTCAGTCCTGCTGGACTTAGATGATGTGTGGTAGTATTTCAAGCTAGTTTGAAGGCCAAGTTCGTGGTTGCTTGTCCATGAGCCCTTCTCTCCTCTTTCCTATCAATAGATTTTCTTCCACCTTGATTCTCCTTTTGGCTGAGAGTCAAAGGCAGACAGTATCTGTCCCGTTTGCCACATCCTTGACTTCTCCTGGCACCCCAGGGTGCACAACGTCCCCACAGTGACGTTTCTCTTGTGGGTTGTAATCCTTTATTTACAGTCCTTCTCCTTTTTGTCATGAGCTCAGCTGGTGGCTTGGGGGCTCTGTCTGGGAGATTAGCACAGGACCTTCGTTAGCCATTTTTCCAGGTGGAAATGGAGACATGGATTGAACCAAAGCAGCTCAGTCTTTGCTGATGGCTCTGAGAAGCACCATCCCCAGGATAAGCCATGCTCTCATTTCTCATCCAGCCTCTTCACCATCCTCTCCGCTGTGAGTTTGGTCTTTCTCTCCTCCTGCCCCTACAGAGGAACACAGAAATATCCCCACTGCACCGCCTCTGAATGGGAGAAGCACAAAACCTATGCATTTCTCCACAACACCAGGCAAAATGTTCCCTCCCATCTCTTATTTCTCCCTCTGTCCCTGATTTCCTCCTCCTGACCAGCAGAACAGAGGATGAACCAAATCATTGCAAAATGTCACCTTCCCGATGCAAGTCAGATTCATGCCCCTGAGCCTAGGGGATTTCCACTGCAGCTCCCATGGAGTTACTGGGGCAGGACACCTCCCACAGCCAACGCATGTGGTTCCATCAGATCCCATGGCACAATGCTCCTCAAACCCTGGGGGGAAGGATCCGGCCCTCCATCTCTCCCATCACTATTCCCAAACCAGCCAGGGAGGCATTTGCTTTCCTCCCCTCTTCTTGCAGCGCCAATAAGAGGCAAAGTCAATAAGAAGGTAACAAAAAGCTATATTATATATATATAAAATATATACAGAGAGAGGAGATGGAATAATAACCTAGAGATTCTCTATTTCTATTGTATATTTATTCTGTAAATGTCACTGTAAATGATGTTAAATGACAAAATGTATTCCAAAGTGGCCCATGACCTATTTTCATTCCCAGTGCTGTACAGATCAATTCCCACTGTATATCAGACATATTTTTACCTTCTCATTTCCTGTGCGTGGTGGGTGGCCATCCCTCCCCCCGTGCCCCTCCCCAGCCCCAGGGGGTCCCCTAGCATGGGGACCCCGCAGAGAGGAGGAGGGGGGAGGAAGCCTTTCTTTTTATCTGTGGAAGTACTGTATTTCTGTGGTATTTGCTTGGTGTTAGGCACAGGGGTCTGTGGGGGGGTAAGTTTTAGGTGATCCGTGTTGTGGCCGTGTGAGCGTGCGCATGATCGTCCGTAGATGCTGTGCGTGGGGGTGTGCGTGTGTACGTGTGCGCGTATGTGTTTTGTTCGGGGTCACTTCTTGCTGTTCTTGGCCACTTTTGGAGCCTGCAGTGGGGCTTTCTCCCACCTGCCAGGGCAGGCTCTCCCCTCCACGCACCTTCTAGGGGACCCGGTGACTTTTAGCCCTGGCAACCACTTTTTCCACCCCCCGCACCTCCCCCCCAGAGGCACAGGGAATAGCTGCTAGTTGTGAGCACAGGCACTTTTCAGTTTTCATCCAGGCACTCAGAGCAGGAGGGGGGATCCGCTGCCGATATTCCTGCCCCCTCCTCTCACTCCCTGCCTGGTTCCCAGCCTGGATCCTGCTGCTCAGAAGGGGAAGGTGTCCTCGACAGGAGATGCTGGCTGAATCAGGAGGGGTAGAAGTCCTGACTGGGGAGAGGGGCTTACCCTCCTGCCCCCACACAAACCCTGGCAGCTCACATTAAAGCCCAGCTCCTCCTGGGAGCTGCTCCCGCTGCCTCCCTCCTGTCCCTGTCCTCCCCTGAGCCTGGGTCTCGCCGGCAGGAATGGGGCACAGGCGGCAGGGCTGGGTGGCCTCAGTGGCACTGCCAGCCCCAGAGGACACGGCCCAGCCTGGGCAGAGACATGGCAGCACACGGGTTGTGGCCGCTTTCCCTGTGGGTAAGCACAAGGCTGGCAAAGCCCTTCTGTACAGGTAAAAGCACAGATCTGGTAGAAACTCGTCCCATGTATCCTCATAGCCCGTGTATTTAACACGCGTGCCGTGCTGGCCGGACTCAGTGGCAGTCGAGAGAAACCCTGTAAGAGCTGTAATGGATTCCGATTAAAAGTCTCTTCTTACCAAGTTTCTTTGCCTGTTTCCTTTCTTGGGGTGGGCTTTGAGGTCTCTCTGAGGTTTGGGGTTGCAAAGAGCTAAAGCAATGGGCTCCAGGGCTGCCAGCACCCATGGACGTAGATGTCTCTGTCCTTCCCTGTCCTGTCCAGCCACCCATATCGTCCTTCTGGCTCCCTTTGTCCTCTCTGATCCTATTCCTGTGCTTCCATCAGCCCCTGCAAGGAGCCCACTCTGGGCATGGCTGCCCACAGGCTCTCCAGGAGCATCACGGAGGGGATCTTCCACACTGGACCAGCTCAACCAGTACACACTAGCATTATGGGGCACATACACTGGTAAGACATATGTTCCTCTTCCAGTGCCCTGCTAACATTGTTGATGTCTCATTCAGAGCACTGTGGGTGCTGGGAGTCTGGAGAGCCACCTTGGAGAAGGACCCAAATGACTTCAGCTGCTAGGTATCGGCTTAGTAACAAGCTTGGTGGGAAGCGGGAAGCTTCCCTTCTCTTGCAACTTTTGTAGCTTCTTTGGCTTCCCCAGGGCTGATACCAGGGAGCATGGAGAGAGGTAAAAGAATAGAGGCTGGTAGGACCAGCTGAGATGTGCCAGCAGTGGGGATGCCATCAGGGTACTTCACTGCTGTGAACTGTGCTCGTTCCCTCTGTGGTGGCAGCTGCATAGGAGCAGGTCAGGTTTTCTGAGCATCTCCAGTGCTGCATTGTCTGGAGATGTTGGTGCAGTGTTGGGGTGAGGACCTGCACTGGGGGCTGGAGGAGCAGCACTGCCCGCGGCGGAGGCAGGAGGAGGCACACAGGTCCCTCCAGGACCAGGCTCTGGGGCAGCACATCCTGCAGGGCAATGGCCAGGACAATGGGACACAGAGGACAGCCCCATCTGTGGGAGCAGGGATGGAGATGCTCCCAGCTCCTCTCCAGCCCCAGAGACATCCCTGGTGAGGCAGAGCAGAGAGGGATGGAGGAGTACGGGTGCAGAGCCCATCAAATCCAGCTCAGGGTGATGTCCGAGGCCCTGTGGTACCCACTTGTGGCTGCTCACTGCTATGCTGAGCTGTCAGGCCTCAGCCTGAACCTGTGCTCACTCTGCAGTGTGTGCTGCATGATTATGGACTTGGGAAGAGGCTCAGACCTGGGACATGGGGAGGGGACACATGTTCCCAGTGCTGGACTGTGTGTGAGCAGTGGCTGGCTAGCACGAGGGCCTTGTCCCCAGGACACCCCACAGTGCAGAAAGGGAGTCATTTTGATTTATCCGCTTCTCTCTCAGGCAGGGACATATTGCAGCTATCTGCAAAAGCAAACCCAGAAAAAAAAAAAAAAAAGAAAAAAAGAAAAAAGAAAAAACAAACAGCAGCAGGTGATGATGCATCTTTGGGATTGCAGTTACTGCACGGGCTGGATGAGCTGCTGCCATGGAAAAGCCCCAGGCCAGGAGGGTGAGAGCGGGGCAGGCTTCGGCTTTGTTCACTCTGGGAGTCCCAGGCCTGAAAGTGAGTTGGGGAGGAGATGGGGGCAGAAACATCCAGCTTCTGATGCGGGGGCTCCACGCAAAACTTGCCTAAAACAAACTGCAAAGGGTGATTCTGGCCCACATGGGGCTGGAAAAAAGCCCTGGAGAAACATGGTAAATTTGAGCCACATGTGTACTTAAAAACAAACAAACAAACAAAAAAACTATTACAGATTCCCTGTGATGGTGAGGCACAGAGCCTGGCAGGAGGCAGAGGATGGTGCCACTCGATCGGGGGGTGATTTCTGGGTTTCCCACCTCAAAACATCCCTGGACTGGAGTGTGGACGTGGGGTGGGTACAGACACAGTGCAGGGGTGTCCCTGTGAATGAGTAGAGTCTCGCCGTGGGTCTCTGAGTGGCGCTGGAAGAAATCCATAGCTGTGATCCCGGCTCTTGCAGACAGGGAAACCGAGGCACGGCACGCGGCCAGGAGCTGCTCGCAGCCATCCAGACGGCAGACGAAGGCGACTGGAGCACCTCTCCTGCTCCCGCTCCAGCCCCAGCCTCCTCCAGCCCCGAAATTGCTTTGGCGGAGCAAAATTGCATCAGCGACGCCACGGATGGAGGCAGATTCGCCGCCGGCCCCAGCCGCCCTCCGCCGCCCGCTTTCCCTGCGCGGCAGCCCCGCCAGATGGCACTTGTGTCACAGCGGCGCGGGGACACGAAGCGGGGGCGGGCCTGGGGCTGGGAACGAGCCGTGTCCCCTCCGAGGCAGGGGTGGCGGGGGGACGGGGAGGCAAACTCGGGGTGCGCAACCTGCTCTCCCAAGGGAGCGCAGCCCCGCTGTCCGTGCCCGTCTGGCGAGGAGCAAGTTTAGCTGAAAAATTCACCCCGACAGCGGTGCACGGCAGAGGCGTACCTTGCTCACAGCCTGCAGTAGGTTCTCTGTGAAAACCCACTTCCGAGAGAGCGTCTTGAAAGGTTGCGTGGGCTCGCACCCTGGGGAGCTGCTCTGTGGCAGCAGCACCCTGGGGTGCTGTGGGTGCCACCGCCCCTTGCCCAGAAGCTGGCCTGCCCCACCAAAAGCACGTAGGGAAGAGGGTTGAGACCTTGGGGCAACATGTTTTTCTAGTAATAGGATCCTAGTCTTGAAGTACATGATGTGGTTGGTTTGTCCATCTCTACCCAAAAGCTGGATTGTCTCCCTAAACTGAGATGCAGTTCCCCTACCTCCTCTGTCCCTCCATGGGCAGAGATGCCAAATGTTCCCAGCATCTCTCTGTCCTCTCCTTCAGGTCATGCAGCCCTCCAAGCACCCCACAGGCTGTCATGCCAGTCTCTGGGTGCCAGGCTGGGGATGTGCCCCTTTCACTGGGCTGTGGGCCCTGTGACAGTGCAGAGACCAGTGGGGGGAACCTGAGAACCCCTTACCTCATCCTTGGGACCCACCCAAGGGCTCTGGCTTTTCAGGCTGGAGCTGATCCTCCATGAAATCTGCCAGATCCTACTGATCCATCCCTTACCCGGAGGTTGTCTGTCAGCCTTGCAGTGGTGATGAAGGAGGTCCCTGCAGAAGTGACTCCCTCTCTCTCCAAAAAGACCCTTATTCATCAAGCTCTTGCTATTTTTTTTCTCTCTCTCCTTTTTTTTTTTCATGGACATTAAAAATCTGAAGGCATATTTAGAGAGCAGACAGCTTTGGGCGGGTGTTGCTGGCTAAAAGATCCTTTCCTTCCCCAGATACAACCCATTTGTCTGCCTGGCCACCCCCTCCCGCCCCAGGAGCGGCCGTGCTTGGGTGCACGGCGATCTCTTGGGATGAAAGTCGCTGTATAAAATATTAGCATCAGGTCGCAGCTTTCCTTTCTCCTGGCCAAACTCACATTACCGATGATGAGGAGCTGAGCTGTGATGCCTGGCCGGTGATGCAAGGCTTGATTTTTCCAGCACGGCTTTCCCTCGGGCTCCGTGCTCCCCTGCTGGTGCAGCCCCGGGTGGTTTGGGTGTGGAGCCGTGCCAGCCTCCACCCGCTCAGGATCCGGCCCTGGAAGCTGTCGAGTTGCAGCTACAGTTGGAGCAGGGCTTTCTTGGTGGTAAGATTTTAAGCGCGGCTCTGATGTCTCTCATGCCTTTTGGGTGGAGTGTCTGCCCCAGCACCCCTGGCAGGGGGGTGATCATATCACTGAGGGGACAAACCCGGGCAGGGGGTGAGGAGGGGGCTCAGGACCCCGTGGGGACCCTCTGCAGAGCCCAGGACTGTGCAGATTGGTGCGGGAGTGGGGCAGCGTTCCCCACTCGCTGTCCCCTCACTCTGCACGGAGGACTCCCTTAGCCAGGTGCTGACCCATTGCTCAGTCGTGTCCCCCCCCCCCCCCCCCCCCCCCACCCTCAGTAACAAGCCTATGTTGGGCTCTGATCCCACTTATGACCCCAAAGCACCCACCTGCAGCCCCTTCCACCTCCCACCCCCAACACCAGCAGTGCCAGTGCTGGAGTAAACAGTGCTGCCAGGACCGGGTCCCTGGGGTCTTTGCCTTGGTGACAGGCTTGTCCCTCTTCACCTCCTCCCCAGTCCCAGGAGAAGGAGCTGAGCTTCACCAGCCCCCGGGGGTGGAAGAGCCTTAGAGGAAGGGCCTGGGGGCTGGGGTGGGTGATGCCCTGCGTTCTGCACTGTGCCGTCCCAGCACCCATGGGCACAGCTCCGGGGAAGGGACAAATTTCATGCGGGAGCCGAAGCAGGGCAGAGGAATGCTCGGGCAGAGGGTCGTGGGAGGGAAGGGCCGGGGCTGACTGGTGCTGCCGGGCTCCCATCAGCCGCCGATCCGCACCTAGGGTCGGTCTCTCCTGACCTCTCGGTGAGCGAGGGATTGCGAGCCAGGGAGGGATGGGATCTGCTCGAGCCTCTGCCAAGAGCTGGCTCCAGATCCGCAGGCAGCTCTGGGCTGCATTTCCCCTCCGGCGCGAAGCGGAGCTGGGGTGTCCGGGGCTCCCTCCGCACTGACACAGAGCCCCCCCGAGCCTCGCTGCGCACCGCGCCCCGCGGGGAGGTGAGCCGGCGGCTGGGGGGCTGCCGCGGGGATGGAGGGGGGAGCGGAAGGGATGGAGGGGGGAG
>CM021722.1:380671-423880 GCA_011074415.1 Stictonetta naevosa | reverse complement strand
CTTGTTGCTGCCCGGCGGGGCTGGGCTGCTTGCGGGCGGAGGGCGGTTTTATTCCGGGGGGGTGGTTTTGGAGGGGGTGGAGGTTGCAGCCTCCCCTGCCGGCCCCCGGCAGCCAGCGGTGTCCGGCTCGGCTCCAGCCTGCTCCCCCTCGCCCGGCACTGGGGCTGGCGGAGGCCGGAGTGAAGGCTGAGCCCCCCATTTTCCCCTCCCCAGTCCCATCTCTGCTCCCCTCGCCCGCCTCCACCGACCCCCAGCTCCTCGCCCCGAGGAAGGGTGCACGAAGCGTGCGTCTCCCATCCACCGAAATCTATGATCAGCTCGGTGTGTGTCTCCTCCTACCGTGGACGCAAGTCGGGGAACAAACCACCTTCCAAAACATGCCTGAAGGAAGAGATGGGCAAAGGGGAAGACTCGGACAAGATCACCATCAATGTAGGGGGCACCCGGCATGAGACCTACAAAAGCACCCTGCGGACTTTGCCAGGCACCCGTCTGGCCTGGCTCGCCGACCCCGATGCCCAGAGCAACTTTGACTTTGACGGTAAAAGCAATGAATTCTTCTTTGACCGCCACCCTGGGATCTTCTCCTATGTGCTCAACTACTACCGCACCGGCAAGCTGCACTGCCCGGCCGACATCTGCGGGCCCCTCTTCGAGGAGGAGCTGACCTACTGGGGCATCGACGAGACCGACGTGGAGCCCTGCTGCTGGATGACCTACCGCCAACACCGCGATGCCGAAGAGGCGCTGGACATCTTCGAGAGTCCCGAGCCTGGTGGAGGGGCTGGTGGAGAGGAGCCTGAAGAGGAAGGGGGTAGGGAGATGGCCCTTCAACGCCTGGGCATGGAGGACAGGCTACCAGGGGCGGCAGGGGCTGCCGGAGGGGGTGGCTGCTGTCGGAATTGGCAGCCCAGGATGTGGGCACTCTTTGAGGATCCCTATTCATCCAAGGCGGCAAGGGTAAGCTCCCGAAAAGTGCTGGCGGATGGGGATGGGGCCGTGCTGGGGATACCTTCATCTTCCCATCTCCGTGGTGAGATGGACTCTCCACTGGGTGTCCGCTTACTGCCATGGGGCATGCTGGCCATCTCCCATCCTATGGGAAGCCTCTTCTGTCATCTCCCTGTCCCCTCCCAAAGCACTGCACATGGGCTGAGACTGGGGGGCCACTTTCACACCCTTGGGTGCTGCCAGGCACCTCCTGGCCTGTCATGGAGGTGAGGGATTGTCTGGGAGAGCCTTTGGCAGGGCTGAGCCCTGGTGGAGTTTCAGGATGCTCTAGGACAGGCAGGACTGTCTAGTTTCCTCTTCCTCGTATGTGTGCACACACCAAAAGCAATGTTTAATGACAAAGGACAGGGCCTATGCCCTGGCACATGTGTCAGCGGGTAGGGAAATACTAAAATTGGGTCCTGAAGCAAATGGGATCCTCACATTTGTCCCCAAGGAGCTCATACCCCTCTTCAGGCCCAAAAGATGCCCTCTGCATCCCTGTCAACACCCTTGTCCCTGCACCCATGTCCACCACCATCACCATGTCGATGCTGCCCACAGGCAACATACGGTCCCCACCAGCATATGAGCACAGGCTCACAGCTGTGGTTCTCACACAGAAACACACCTTCACACACCCCTCTCAGAATCATATAATCACAGAATGGTTTGGGTTGGAAGGACCTTAAAGCCCATCTAGTTCCAGCCCCCCTGCCATGGGCAGGGACACTTCGCCCTAGACCAGGCTGCTCAAAGCCTCATCCAACATGGGCTTCCAGGGATGGGGCATCCACAGCTTCTCAGGGCAACCTGTTCCAGTGCCTCACCAGCCTCATAGTAAAGGACTTCTTTCTGTCCAATCTAAACCTTCCCTCTTTTAGTTTAAAGCCATTAGCCCTTGTCCTATCCCTACACCCCCTGACAAAGAATCCCTCCCCAGCTTTCCTGTAGCCCTCTATAATTAGTGGACGGCCACTGTAAGGTCTCCCTGGAGCCTTCCCTTCTCCAAGCTGAACAACCCCAACTCTCTCAGTCTGTCTTCATAACAAAAGTGCTCCAGCCTCTGATCATCCTCGTGAGCCTCCTCTGGACTTGTTCTAATAGGTCCATGTCTTTCTTGTGCTGGGGACCCCAGAGCTGAACTCAGGGATCCAGGTGGGGTCTCACAAGAGCAGAGCAGAGGGGGACAATCCCCTCCATCACCCTGCTGGCCACACTGCTTTTGGTGCAGCCCAGGGTATGGTTGGCTTTCTGGGCTGCAAGCACATTGCTGGCTCATGTTCAGTTTTTCATCCCCCAGTACCCCAGGGCCTTCTCTACAAAAGATGCTCTCTTTCCACTCATCGCCCAGCCTGTGTTTGTGCGTGGGATTGCCCTGACCCAGGTGCAGGCCCTTGCACTTGGCCTTGTTGAACCTCATGAGGTTTGCCCAGGCCCATCTGTCAGTCCTGTCCAGGTCTCTCTGGATGGCAGCACTTCTTGGTCTCATCAGCAAACTTGCCGAGGGTGCACTCAGTCCCACTGTTCATGTCACTGACAAAGATGCCAAACAGCGCCGGTCCCAGTACTGACCCCTGAGGAACACAGTTCATCACTGGTCTTCACCTGGACATCGAGCTGTTGACCGCAACTCTTTGAGTGCGACCACCCAACCTGTTCCTTACCCACTGAGTGGTCTAGCCATCAAATCCATATTTCTCGACTTTAGAGACAATGATATTATGGGGGACAGTGCCAAGTGCTTTGCACAAGTCCAGGTAGGTGATGTCAGTTGCTCTTCCCCTATCCACCAGTGCTGTAACCCCATCATAGAATGCCACCAGCTTTGTCAGGCATGATCTGTCCTTAGTGAAGCCACGTTGGCTGTCACTTCCTTACTTTCCATGTGCCTTAGCAGAGTTTCCAGGAAGGTCTGCTCCATGACCTTGCCAGACACAGAGGTGAGACTGACTGCCTGTAGTTCCCTTAGTTCCCTGGGTCTCCCTTTTTTCCTTTTTAAAAATGGCAGTGATATTCTCCCTCTTCCAGTCACTGGGAGCTTCACTGGACTGTCATGACTTCTCAGATATTATGGAGAGTGGCTTAGCAAATTCATCCCACCAGTTCCCTCGGGACTTGCAGATGTATCTCATCGGGTCCCATGGACTTGTGCACCTTCAGGTTCCTCAGATGCTCTCGCACCTGATCTTCCCTTACAGGGGGTGGCTCTTCACTCTCCCAGTCCCTGCCTTTGGATTCTGTGACTTGGGTGGTGTGACTCTTCACCCATGCACATCTCTGGGGACTCAGTACAGCGTGTACGCACACTGTGAGCACATGAAGGTGCTAACACCCACCTCACGACCCCTTTGCACATGCAGACAGTCCCTATCCATAGACACCAATGTGCCTGGGATGTGTTCCCCATAACCAGGAACATCTTTGGGCTTCCAGCCCAGCCACTATCTTGCATGGGTGTCTCCTTTCGCAGATACTCTCAGATCGTCCCCAAAGTGCTGCCCACTGACCCTCAGACACCTGCCCACGCAGTTCCAGAGCCATCCAGTCCCATCCATGCACATCCCCCCTATAACGCCCAGCTTTGAAATCTGCCACACACGCACACATACATGCAGCATTTGGGATCTAAATGAATTCTGGATGCCTTTAGAGGTGTAAAAAAACATCAATGGTAAGAAATCCTGCAGGCATTTCACACCCACCAGCAGCTCAAAGGGCAGGGGTTCGGTTTCTCAAGGAGGTGTTTTTGCAGCTAACCTAAGAACAACACATGCACACACAAAAATATTCGGGCAGCAAGAGCTTTACTCATTTTAAAAGGGGTACCTGATCCTTTCCCCATCTTCGAGGGCTCATTGCCTCTGAGAGATGTTCTGAGCGTTGAAATGCTTCAAATAAAACACAGAACAAAGCAAAACAAGCAAGCAAGCAAACAAACAAACAAAAAACAACCAAGAAGAATAATTCAATTCTGATTTTTCATATTATTTGCTTCTGCTTTTAATGCACGCTGAGGCTGCTCTCAGAAAGGCATTCACTAAACAGAAGTGGCGGGAGTGCGTCGGAGGCAGCAGGGAGGGCTGTGATGTGAGCTCTGACTGGGGAGATAATGGTGGGATAGGGTGGGACCAGGCTGCCCTGGGAGCTCCCCACTTCCTTTTTTGCCTCTCTAGGATAAGGGCTCAGCTTAGCACTGCTGTGGGGATGGCCACCTTCAAGCAGCTCCAGCAGTGATGCTCTCAGGCTCTCCTGCGTCATATTTTCCATGCTGAGATATCAGTGTGGTTTTGCAACAGCTTAGGAAAAATGCTTTGGCAGAAGGGGAAACTGAGGCACATGGAGGTGCACCCGACCCAACTGACAACAACCTGTCTAGTGCACCCAGTTATTGGTGCACTAGTTGGGTGCACTGGTGGACTATGGTGTCACTGGTTTGGTGTCACTGCCTGGCACAAGGTTGCTCTGGGACCCACGAGCACCTCTGCAGGTGCAGCATCCAATGAGCTACCCCATTTGGGAGTGGCTGAAGTGGGACTTTTTTCTGCTGCCCCATTTCAGAGTTTCTCTGCTCTTTTTCAGAATGGAAGCAGAGGGTCAGTGCTGACCATCAGCATTTGGCCTGGGGATGCTCTGGGCCCTCCCCAGGGCA
Source organism: Stictonetta naevosa (assembly GCA_011074415.1). Classification (NCBI taxonomy): domain Eukaryota; kingdom Metazoa; phylum Chordata; class Aves; order Anseriformes; family Anatidae; genus Stictonetta; species Stictonetta naevosa. The sequence goes on along the minus strand of CM021722.1, from coordinate 419,238 downwards.
GCTTTGGAGCAGTAGATCCTGCGGGTGCTCATTCTTGGAGCATCGGTCTGGTGCATCTTGCCAAATCTTGGCATCAGCAGGAAGGAGAGCCGTCCCAGGCTGAGTGCATAAAAAGCCTCCTTAGATCTTGCGACAGCAGTGACTAAGAGTCTCAGGGTTGATTTTCTGTAGTCCTTGCTCCTCCCCAACCCCAGAGCAGCCCCTCGGGCCCTGACTCAGTTGGCTTGTGTCTATTTCCATCTTCCCCTCTTTCCAGCATCTTTATCCCTGCACCACCAGACCTGGCAACTGCATGAGTGTGTGGTTAGAAATCCCCCCCCATGTTTTGAACTGCTCTTCCTTGTAGTGTCAATGCCCATGGGTTCATTGCCTGCTTTATCTAATCCAGTCTCAGAGGTGCCAGTGAAAATATGGTGCCTGGTGTAGTTGCTATCGCAGCTCAGTGTAAAACTCTGTTGTTCCCCATTGGAAGCTGCTCTGCTTCTGGTGTTTGGTCTGCTTCCAAGCTCAGCTTGTGTGTAGCTCCTATGTTTTGTTTTTCCCTTTGCAGCTAAACCTGACCTCACATCCATTGGGAATTCCAGGCTAGGGCCACCCTGGAGGGTCATGTTTTTTGGAAACACCCATCCTAAACTGTAGATACTATGTTGAGCCACCATTCAGATCATCAGCAGATTCTGGAGAACTTGTTTGGTGGGACTTTCAGTGCTGTATTGGTTACTGCTAGGTATAGGCATGGATTTTATGTTATTTTAAATACATTTTTGGGGGCAAGACAGAGGTTAGAGCTGATGTAAGATGTCTCAGGTCAGATCTTCAGCTGACACAAAACTGGGGCAGCACTGTCGGCTTTGGAGGGGGAACAGTGGTTGGCACTGGCTGTGGACGTGACTCTCCTATTTTTAGAGGATGCTGTTGCACCTGGGGCTAAATCAGCTCTCACCTCCACAGTTCACACAGTAGGGCTGTTTCAGTGCCTGGATGTTTGCTCCTTTGGGGGAGTGGCAGCAGGGTCTTGCTATCTTCCTTGGTAATTTTTTTTCCTACTTTGCTTTGAGCCTAAGTTTTTAATCTTTATGTGTCCTTGAGATTATCCTTATGGGCAAACCCCGGAATGTTACTCAGGACCCAGCTGAAAATTAGATTATTTTGGCCATGCCACCACCTGTGTAGTTGCTCTTGTCTGGTTAAAATGGCCTCAGTTTAAGATCCCACTTTGATTTGGTTGGATTTGCTTCCCCAGTTGTGCAGGGTTGGGCGCAGCTGGCTGGCAAGAGAGGCCTCACAGCGTGTGGTCCAGCATGCTTTGGTCTGGGGGGTACGAAGCATCTCAGCCCATCCCTGGGCAGGTGTCCATCATGGGGTGGGGGAGAATCACCTTCCAGAGACTTCTCCCTCGATTAGAGTCTGGCTTAAACTTCACACCTAACTTCTGGAGGAATGATTCTCCTACATTGGACCCGCACAGGCTTGCCCTTGGGGACACCCCGTGAGGATGCTCTCACGTTACTGCCAGTGTCTGGGGCTGCTTTTTTCTCCAGCGTGACTCAGGCTGTCTCCACTGCTGAATCACTCCAGCCAAGGACCTGGGTTGTTGTCTCCAGCAGGCTCATGGCGTGGCTGCCTGCTGAACGCAGCCGGAGGGCTGGTCTGATGGCAAAATGAGCCGCGAAGCACTGTGAGCAGCAGGTCGCATCCTGCCCAGTGTGGGCAGGCTGTGTTAGCAGCAAAGGTTCTGCTCCTGAGAAACCAAAGCAACCGTGCTCTTGTACTGGAGGGAGGTAGAAGGAAGGTTTTTCTGCTCAAAAGGCTTTTTTCAGGGGCTCTTGCAAACAGATGCTCTGGGGAATGGACTCATCATGAGCTCATCCTGTTGGTGAGGAGAGGGCTGAGCAGGATCGATGGGGGGGGGGATGACAAAATGTTTTCTGTGACACAGCTGCATGCTGCTGGCCCCTCCTAGCTCACACCTGAGGCAAAGTGGCATCATGACGTAGGGAGGAGATGAAGGTCTGTCATGTTGGAGAGAGGGAAGCAATGGGAGCCACCGGTGTGTCACTGGGTTTGAGCATAAATACGATGCTGGGCTGAGCTCTGCCAACTGCTCTTCATGTTCTGCCCTCCCAGTTCCTGGGGCTGCTTGTGAGAACAACACCCAACACTGACCCTCAGGGAGTATTGAGGGGGCAAAAGGACATACATCTCTGATCCATGCCGAGACCTCCCATTAGAGTCACAGAATCTAAAGAATATCCTGGGTTGAAAGGGACTTACAAGAATATCTCAGCTGGGGGATTTTGGATGAGTGTGGGAGAAAGCTCTTTGAATTAGTCCTCTGAAAGTTGCCTTTCGTGTGTGTTCCTTTTCACGTGCTCAAGTGGAGGCTTGCTCCAAACACAGGCTGCTGCAGGTCTCCCTTCATTCCCATCCCTGTCATCTCCAGCACATCTCCAGCTACAGCTGGAGCCCAGCACACCTTCCTGCATCCATATCACTTGGAGAAAGGTCCTGGACTGATGACCCCAGACTCTGAGGTTTGCTGACAACTGATGGGAGAGGTCCAGGGAATGCTCCCCATTCTCCATCCTTGGTCTTGAGGAAGCAGGGACTGAGTGGATGGCAAGCAGCACAGCTCCTGGGGTGTTTGGAGCCTCAGATGAGGCCTTCTCCCATCTGTGCTGGTGCTGTTCACTTGCAGGGATTAAAAGAGATGTACCAAACACAGGTGAAAACAGAAGTGTGCCTCAGCCTGCCCTGCAGTTACCATCATCATGGTACATAAAATTACTGCTCTCCCCACCAGTTGACCCAAATCTTCCTACGTATTCCCAGGAAGTTCAGCTAATGGCCTGTGTGATTTAACTTTTGCAGGTAGTTGCTTTTGCCTCGCTCTTCTTCATCCTGGTCTCCATCACAACCTTCTGCCTGGAGACACACGAGGCCTTCAACATCAATGTCAACGTGACGGAGACCCTCGTGGTTGGCAACACCACGACAATCCTGCTGACGCATAAGGTGGAGACAGAGCCCATCCTCACCTACATCGAAGGGGTCTGCGTCCTGTGGTTCACCCTCGAGTTCTTGGTTCGCATCATCTGCTGTCCAGATAAGCTTCTCTTCATTAAAAACCTGCTCAACATCATTGACTTTGTGGCCATCTTGCCCTTCTACCTGGAGGTAGGTCTTAGCGGCCTGTCCTCCAAAGCTGCCCGGGATGTGCTGGGCTTCCTGCGGGTGGTCCGTTTCGTCCGGATCCTCAGGATCTTCAAGCTGACACGGCACTTTGTGGGCCTCCGGGTGCTGGGCCACACGCTTCGGGCTAGCACTAATGAATTCCTGCTCCTCATCATCTTCCTTGCCTTGGGGGTCTTGATTTTCGCCACCATGATCTACTATGCTGAGCGGATCGGAGCTAAGACGTCCGACTCCAGTGGGAGCGACCCGACTCACTTTAAGAACATCCCCATTGGTTTCTGGTGGGCTGTGGTCACGATGACAACCCTGGGCTATGGCGATATGTACCCCAAGACCTGGTCAGGCATGGTGGTGGGGGCTCTCTGTGCATTGGCTGGGGTGCTCACCATCGCCATGCCTGTGCCCGTCATTGTCAATAACTTTGGGATGTACTATTCCCTGGCCATGGCCAAGCAGAAGCTGCCAAAGAAGAAGAAAAAGCATATACCCCGTCCGGCCCCACTGGACTCCCCTACCTACTGCAAATCTGAGGAGAACTCCCCCCGCAACAGCACCCAGAGCGACACTTGCCCCTTGGCAGTAGAGGAAGGGGTGGCTGAGCGGAAACGGTCAGGTGAGACCCCAAAGGTTGGGCAGAGGGAGTGGGAGACCTCTGGGAGCCCCCAGGGATATGTTTGTGTTCCCCTGTGTTCCAGAGTCCCTGGGGATTTCCCCACTGCAGGATGTGGCTCCTGGCTCTCAGGGCGACGAGCTCATGGTGCAGAATGGGCCGGGACACCTGGGTACTGGGGGCTGTGTTGGTGGACCAGGATGCTGAAGATCAGGACCCTCCACCTGAGGTGGCCATGGCCTCAGGGGAAGGGCCATATTCTGCTCTCCAGAAATGCACTAAGCCCCCATGGTGTGATTCAGGGTGTCCCTACCTTGTTCAGCTTGACAGAGATTGGACCATGGGCTCAATTCCCATCTGAGTTTGGCAAAGTCCTTGGGGTAGAGTTTTTATGTATTTATTTATTTATTTTTTACTTCCCATGACTGTAAATCAGGGCCAGCTTCACCGAAGTGGATAAATCCATAGATATACCCTGGGGCCTGACCTCACCTTCCCATTGATCTTCTAGTAGATATGGCATTCCTGCATGGCAAGCCCAATGCTGCTCAGGCAGGAGCAAAATCAGCCTCTGTGCATTTTTTCTTTGTTCTCATGTACGGAGCTGAAGTCTGGGGCTTTTCCAGTCTTTTTTCTTTGGGTCAGGAGAGAGCTCTGAGCCCAGCTGTGGGCAGCTGTCGGTGGGCAGCATTGCTTGGGCTCGGCTTGGGGGATCGAGGGAGCCTCTCCATGGTGTCTCTGCTTGCCACGGAGGCTGCTTTGCCCTTCTCACCTGTTTGCTGCCCCAGAGCAGCCAGCTTTGCAGCAAGGAAAGGGGAGGGACCATGACAGGGCTGTGTCCTACATGGTGTCCACTAAGTCAGCCCTGAGCAGTGGCCTATCTGGCCACCTGCCTAACACTGGCCCTTCACCTGTGGGGACACAGGGAGATCCCAATGCCCTGTATGGGTGCTTTCCCTTATAAATGTCCTTTCCAAGCGCCTGCACAGCCCATCTGCCCCAGGAGACCCATCAGTGGGGAGCAGCAGGAGGAGCTGTTCTGCAGGAGCAGATCAACCCCATCCCTCCAACCCTACCCTGATTCAGGAGCTTGGGACAGGTCCTTACCAGGCACAGCATCTGAGCTAACAAACCACCATCAGATGACATAAATTAGCACTCTACCACCACCCAGAACAGCCCCAGTCTCAACTGGTGTGAATTTAAAAGAGCTAATTCCCACCAGCTGTGGGGATGGTTTTCAAAGACCAGGGGTGTTTCTTCCCTTGCCAGCCCTGCTTGGTTTTGTGCAGGGTATATAACCCTCCGCAGGAGCAAGAGATGCTATTTGCTGCTTGGGATTAAAATTCAGCATGGTCCTTATTCTCTAGTTAGCACATCCAGCTGGGACATGCCTGAAGTTTTGGGAGTTGCTCTTGGCCTTCTGCAAGCGGGTCTTCTGCATCCTTGCATGGTCTAATCAATCCCTTCTGGCCACCCTGAGCATGTCATCCTGTGGGTTTATCAGCTGCTGATGGGTGTCTGGCACCTTCTTGCAGACTCCAAGCAGAATGGCGAGGCCAACGTGGTGCTGTCGGATGAGGAGCAGCCGCTGTCACCATCTGATGAGGAGAAACGGCCCATGCGGCGCTCTAGCACCCGGGATAAGAACAAGAAATCCTCCACGTGCTTCCTCCTGGCCACCGGTGACTTCTCCTGCACAGCGGATGGAGGCATCCAGAAAGGTACAGCTGGTGCTGGAGGTATGGGCTGGGGAGGGCCAGATGGAGGAGGGAGGTGGAGGTGGAGGTTTACTGCATCTGTCCAAGACTGTGGTTCATCTCCATCTGCCCAGCTGGCTGTTGTTCTCCATTCCCCCCAAACCCACTTGCCTTCCTGCCTTTCCATCTGCTTCATCCCTGTCCACCACATCTCTCTATGCTAGCTCTACCCTTTTTGTTTTTTCCTCACCCAAGTCCTCCTCCCCTGGCTGCTACCATCAGGGATCTGTGACCTCATGCTGGTCACACTGCCCTCCTTAGGGACAGTCCCATCCCTTTGCTGCCCAGTGCTCTGGCTCTTCTTGTCTCTCAAACTCTGCTCCCTGGTCCTCACCCACCCATCTCAGGGTGGTGTTGAGAGGATGCCTCTCCTGAGATCAGGGCTGAGGCAGGTCAAAAGGTTTTCAGTAAGCAGAAGAGCCCACGGGCTTTTCTTTTTCTTTCCCTCTCTGAAGTCTTTTGGTGGGTTTGAGCGTGGGGAACCGCGATGTGTCAACTGCTGCCTTGCCAAAAGCACCAGGTTGCCAGAAAGGCTGTCTCCTCCGGGTTTGGAAAGTGAGCTTTGTGAAATGTTGAGGTTTTCTATGGGAAACTGTGGGGGAGACCAGTCAGGAAAACACAAAACTCTTCTACTTGTGACAAAATGACTGTCTTCTTCAGTTGGGAGCCTTTGCACTGCCCTCCAGCCTTTGGAGTCCCCCTCCCAGCACCCCAGCCCCCAGGAGGATGCACCCACTGCCCACCTTGAGCTGCAGAATCTGTCTGCACCCTCATTTGCTAGGTTAAGTCTTAGGACATAGCTCGGTTCTTCAGTTCTGCAGTTCTCTTGCTCATTTGTACATCTAAGGTGGCGTGGGAAGATGCAGCTGCAGGTCTGACCTACTGCCTCCGTGGCACCACCTAATCCCAGTTACTCCCAGTAACTAGTCCTAGCTACTGGGATCAGCGCATGTGACCTGGGAGCAGGCAGGAGAAAAGATGATGCCCTGTATCTCTGAGCTGTGCTCTGGGGCCTCTTGGCTCGAGATGTTGGTGCTTTAGAGACCCTCCAGGGTTTGCTGCTTTAGTGTTGCTTGGGATGGTAAAGACTGGATGGGTTTAGGATGTAGAAAGGATCTTGGTTTTGGGTCTGTGACCTCTAACCTAGGTGCTCTGGTCCATCTCATGCCCCCGGAATCTTTTACATGGGAGTCACCTGCTCTGAAGTGTGAGGCAGCCTGGCTTGACCCAGGCTTTCCTGGGCCAGGCTCTCTTGCAGCCCTGGAGTTGAGGGTAGGCATCTGGGGGCAATCACAATAATTACATGAGCAGAAGCAATTTGGTTGTGTTGTCCTGGGAAATCAATGATTCCCTTTGGTGTTCCTGCTCAACCTTCTCCCTTAAAAAGAGGAGGGGGAAAAAAAAAAAAGCCTTGTTCATCTTTGGGCAGAAGAGTATTTAACAGATATTTGCTTGAAATACTTGTGTTTTCTGGAAGTACCATTTTCTGTCAAGTTGGTCTTTTCTTTTAATGGCTGCTGATGAGCAGAGGTGAGGGGGCTCTAGTCCTGCCTTGGACCTGGGGAGGACACTGAGCTGGAAGGATGGGAGAGAAGAATGACAGCCCATGCTGGTCTTCATCTTTACAAGATGCTTGCCAGGCAATTCTTCAGCTGAAGCATTTTATCTTCGTCCCCCTGAAACCAAGGGAACTACAGGAGATCTAACTGCTGAAGATCCAATGCTGCTCTTGCTGGGCTCCCAAATAACATTACTGGGTTGCAGAAGGCCAGATTTTTTTTTTGATTTTTTTTTTTCTCCATGCATGGTGGCATCTACAGATATTCAAAAGGGCACTGTAGTGATCTTTCCTGGCTCGTTCTGGTATCCTTCCTGCAAACATCAGAGTGCTACATACAGTTAAGAACAGATGTGTACATGGCTCACTCACCAGATAGTTTCAGCAAGGTAGGGGATGAAAGGTAGCTCTGGTGTTTAGAGGAGCCCAAGTGATGTGTGAGACCTTCTGGGAAGAGAAAACCTTGATATCTGCATCCTGCTTGTGCTGTTGGGGATGGATAGGTGGGACACTGCCCCAGGAGGTCCAACCTGATGTCTTTGCTAGTGAAATGCTCTGGTGTCACCAGGGTTAGGGGTGGGCAGCGACGGTCAGAGGGACAGAGCATCCTTCTGTGCTCCTGCCCAAAGGTGCTGGGAGCTGGAGAGGCGCCTCTTCCCTCAGTCCTGATTTATCTCCTGCTGAGGCTGTTTGTTCTGGTACTGGGATGTTGGCAGCTCTGCAAATTGAGATGAGTTTGGTTCTGAGCCCGATTTGCTGATGGCCATCTGTCAGATCCTGGGACAGGTACCGATGTCTGTACAAGCTGTGGAAATCAGGAGATGGGGCCGCTTCACGAATATGCTGCAGATCTTGGCATCCATCATTGTTTGAGCCTGATGCCAGTGGTTGGTTTCGCTGGGGCAGCTCAAAGAGAAGAGCTACCCCTGCCCACTACCCCTTGGACATGGGCCCTGGAGAGGACTGGGCTGTACTACAACATGGCACCTGCACCATGGCATGTGTCTCTTGTCCCTGTTGCTGCTCATAGTGGTGTCACCTTGCTCCCCTGCTGCTGGGGTCTGCTTCACACCCCTTATCTCCCTCCAGCAGTCAGAGCCTGCTCAACAGTTCCTCCAAATGCATCCTGCTGGGACACAAACGCTGGCATGGGTCTGTCTTGGCATGTGAGCACCTGCCCTCTGCCTGCATGCGGGCATACGGAGGCAGGATGAGTCCAGCACACCCCTGGCCAGCAGCAAGCAAAATGGGTTAAGATGGTAGTGATTGAAACCAGAGCGGACTTCCTAGAGAAGCTACAGGGAATGGGGTTAAATGGAAGGAAGGGGATGTCCCCTTCTGGCCAGTCAGGTCTTCCAGCACCTCCCTTCAACAGCACCCAGCATTGTAAAGCAGCAGTTCTTCAGCTTGGCTGCCAGAGCCCAGTGTATCATGCAGCTGATTTTACTCTGTTGCTTGCTATTAGTGCAGAGTCGTGACCAGCATGTGGATGGCACGGTGTGGGATCGAGTGCAGGCATGCTCATGTGAGCATCTGCCAGTGATGCTTCGCTGGGAAGGAGCAGGGACAAACCCACGTTTGCATGAGGACATGCGTGCAAGTGTGTGCAACCAGCAGGCGAGCGCCAGGCCGCCGTTATAAACACACACGTTTCTGGGCAATGCCGCCCGCTTGCATTACCCCATCCCCATCTGCTGCTGGCTCAAAGCATGTGCGAGTGTGCACGTGTGCTCGTGCGCCACAAGTGTTTGCAAAACGGGGAGCACAGCATTGCCAGCCCCGGCACACAGGCTGCCCTCCTGCTGTTTGTGAGATGCCTCCACACAGCTCCTTGGCAACAAACCTGTTTTTAAAGCAGTCCTGGTGACCTCCATTAGCACCTATGCGAGTTGCTGGGATACCAGCTCCGCTAACGAACTGCACCGGTGGCAATTAGCAGAGTATGGCCCTTGGGCACTTTGCAGCTTGACTTCTTAGTGGCACCTGGCCTGGAGCTTGGTGGAAAGCCATGACAGCCTTCAGGGCTGAGGGACGTCATCCTGAGCTTGTTCCCAGGTGCTTGTGCATGGCTCTGGGTGTTGGGAATAAAACTGATGGGGAAAATGAAGTGTTGGGCTTGGGGCAGGTTTGCCCTTGGAGTCATGTTTCAGGGAGGCCCTGGAGCGACCAAGCATCTTTATGAGGTGTGGCCCCAAACTGTGATGCTTAAGACTTAATCAAAACTGGCGGCATGATTTTGGCCCTGGTTCTGTACACCCTTTCACCTTTTTTTTTTCGATAATCTGATCAAGAGGGCAAACAACATCCCTAGAAAGTGCACAGCCACGTCAGTGGGGCTTTGCATCGACAGGGCGGTGACCAGTAAGCCCCAAGCCTGTAAGGCCTCTCTGCCTCTGTTGTTTGGGTGGTAGACCCATCACTTACCCCGAGCTTTTGGGGACTGGCTGCAGCCAGGCACGATCAATTCCCAGGGGCATTCCTCAGGATAGAAAGCAGGCAGAGAAATGCGTGAGCAGCTCAGAGATCCTCAGCACTTCTGGGAGAAGAGCAAGGTTTGCTGAAGGATGAGCCCAGTGCTGTGGTTAGGGAGGTGTTTTGGGGCAAGCGGGTTCTGCATTGCCTGCTTGCTGTAGGTGGGAAACATCCCTTGCTTGTCACGGGGCTCCCCCCAGCCCAGGGCTGTGCTCGCTTTCCCGCTGGCGTGCTGCGTGGATTCAGACCAGTGGCTTCATGCCAAAATGTAAATAAGGAAATTGCTCTTCTGTTTGGAGACTGCTCCTGCTTCCATTGCAGGAACTACAAAAGCTTTGCAGGTTTAGGCAGGGCCCTTGTCCCCTGCCGCTGGGTCGCGGGGGAGGCTGGCTGATGGGAAGGAGTTGAAAGCTCCTGTGCTGGCTGCTGTGGTTAGGGGGAGGGTGGGGGAAGTATAAAAGGGGTATAAAAGGTTTCTTTCCCAAAGAAAAGTGACTTTTGACCTGGAAGAACACTTGTTCTGCCTGTTGCTTTTCAATATAAGCTTGAGCAATTTCTGGCTTTTTGGGGGAGTGTGAAGGGTTACCATGCTTCACGAAACAGAAATACTCCCTCTTCAGTGCAATTTCTCATGGAAAATCTCAAGCATTTCTACCTGCTCCCCTGCATACAGAAAGGTGTCAGCAGCAGCTTGCTGCTACAGCGGGCTTAAAATCCAGAGCTGGGGGAATAACTCCTTCCAAATCTCACATTTGTTTGAATTCTGCTGTTTCCCTGTTTGCTTCAGCCCACAAAATCCCCAGACTCATGCCTCATTCAGAGAAATCTGGGAAACAAAGCTTGAACCCCCCCCCTAGGACCAGTCTTGGGATTACTTGTTGCCCTAACATCGGTGCTGGTGGATGTTTGGCCACTGGTCCAGGAGCACGGATCCTTCCTGACCTCGCTCTTGGGTGGCTCCTGCCTTGAAAACCGGCGTGTCCGTGTGGTGGGGGTGGGAGGAAAGGGGCAAGGGGGAGGCAGGGCCCCTTGGGCTCGGTTTCTGGCAGGAAAGTCCTGAGCTGAGTGGGGTGCATACTCTCCAGTCCTGGATCTGGTCAGCCCCTCTTGACTGTGCAGGGAGCCAAGGGGAAGGGAGGGGGGCTCTGAAGCCTGTTAGGATCTGCAGAGACTGGCTGCACTCAAAGGACCAACACTGCCCTTTTGGATTTTTTGCGGGGTTGAAGTCAGGTGAGGGGCTGGGTGATGCCTCCCCTGGCACTCTGCGCTCCTCCCTCCCCAGCTCTAACCTCACCTCTGTCCATTTTCTTCACAAAGGCTATGGAAAATCCCGGAGCCTAAGCAGCATAGATGGTGTGGCAGGATCCACGGTGGGGTTGGCTCCCCTTGTGTCGCGCTACAGCTCTCCCTGTCCTCTGCGGCGCCCCTGCTCTCCTGTCCCCTCCATCCTCTAAACGCCGCCTGGATCCTGCTTTGTTGTGTCAGCCACGTGCTCCCTGTGTCGCTCTGTCCCCCCCCCCACCCCGTGACGCCATGTCCCCGGCAGTGCCCGTGTCCAGAGGAGACCCGAGCTGGGACGTCCCCATCGCTGAGAAGTGGGCTCTGACCTCCAGCCGAGCGCCGCAGCTGTGCTCCCCCTGCTCGTTTGCAGGACATGTCATGTCTCCATTGACCTCGTCGTCTTGTGTCTGTGTGTTTGGGACAGTTACCAGGGGGGTGGGAGGGCTGCTCAGTGGTTTTCTTCCCCTGGAAACTTTATTCATCCTAAAGAAATTGGGCTAAGGGCATGCGATCCCCTCCGGTGTCAAGCCCTCCTTCCCATGGGCTGTTTGCACTTGGGCAAAGGAGGGTGAAAACACAAGAAGGACATGTTGACTGATAAAATTATATATCATTGTGGTGGAAAATGGCTGAGTTCATATCATTTTAGGTTTTCTTTTAAATCAGCCTTGAATTTCTGGAGGCAACAGATGAATAAATCTCTATTCCCTGCCCAGCAGCAGGTCCCCTCTCGTTTTGTGCTTTTCTCTGCCTAAATCACATTCTCTGCTTCCCTGCTTGTGTCTGCTTCTCTGTCTGACCTTGGGGATGGTCCCAGGCCAGTACCCAGTAGTTTTGCAGCCCTAAATACCAGCCCTAAGGTCCTATCGAGGTGGGAGGCTGCAAGGCCCTGGGATGGGTGTGGGGAGCATGTGGAGGCTGGGATAAAGGATCAGTAAAATATGTTGGTGGATGTTCCATAAAGAGCTGGGAGATGATGGGGAGGGAAATGTGTGTCCGTTGGAGCAGCTGGGAAAGCTGCTGCTGTTGAGCAGTGGGGAAATGGAAGAGTTGAGACAAAATGAGGCCCGAATGGATGGGAGAAGTGTTCTTCTGAGATTGGTCCAGGGTGGTGGGGCAGAGCAATCCCATGTCCGATGGGATGGGAGCTGGATGTGACCTGGGTCCTCCCTCGTCCTGGGAGGGTGATATCTGATTGCTGGACTCCTTGTTGCGCACTGCTGGTTTTTTGCTTGTAAATCAATTTTTAGGATTTTGAATGATCTCAGGTGTCCTCCCGACCTAGAACAAAACCTGCAGTCCCCTGAATTTTAGCTTGTTTCTTGCTTGGCTGCTCTGGCCCTGTCTCCTCAAAGGTGGCTGGGTCCTGGGTGGCTGGAAACAGAGCGGTTCAGTGCTGGCAGCCCTGGCCCCGACCCTCATCCCAGCATACTCTCATCCTTTTTCCTTACTCTGAGCAAGTCCAGCCTGGGGTAACTGGAGCCTGGGGGCTTTCAGCCAGAGGATGGGGACCAAAGTTTAGCCTTGGCTATGTTTAAAAACCATCAAACAAAGAAAACCACATGGATCAAGCTCGTTTCCTTCATCACAGCCAAGGCAGTGCTCATCGGATGATGCAGAGTGAGGATCCCCGCAGTGCAAGGCTGCTTCCTGAAGTATTTTGGCAGATGCTGCAGCCAGGATGTTTCTGCTCCTTCCTGGGCTTCCCGTGCCTCAGTTTCCCTCTGTGTAGAGAAGGGGCTAACAACGAGAGCATCCTGCAGTAACTCTTGTTGCCACGACAGTGTAAGAGATACTATGCAGAGAGAAAGCTAAGTGCCTCTCCCAGTTTATTTTCCTTTCCATCAGGTTGAATGAGCTGATAGGAGGAGCCAGTCAACACGTCCCCCTTCATTTGGGAAGAAAGCAGACCCCTGTGAAGCTGACAAGAAAGCCTCACCTTTCATTTTGCTTTCCTTCTTCCTCCCTGCCTTCTCCTGCCCCAGCCTCATCAGCAGATTAGGGAGATTCAAAGGAGGGAAGAAGAAAAGAGGGGGAAAAGCTCAGCTCAGTGCTGAGCCGCTCCCTGGGAGCCTGAAGGCAGGACCAGGCAGCAAACAGACCTGCTGCTGGAGTTTAAGGGTGAGCGCCGTCTGCTGCTGTCCACCCCAGGGTGTCCCGTAGGGTTCCCCCTGTGGTGAGCTGCCTGTCACCGGCAGCGCATGGGCTCGTCGTGTATGGTTTGTGTAGCTGTGCTCATTGAATTCCTATAATTAAAGTGCGTTCATGCACCCAACAATTTGGGTAGCTCCACAGGTTTGTGAGTCACGCAAAAGGCACGTGAGATGCTGCATCCTCCCCTTGGAGTGGGCTTCTGCACTTGGAGCAGGAGGAGCTGAAATTTTCTGAGTCCGTGCGAGACAGAAGGTGACCCTCCATGCTTTCCCTGGTCTCTGAATCATAAATGATAAATGGGTAAGACCCAAGGTCACATGCTGGCTTTGGAGATGAGCCAGGCCCCAGAAACCAGCCCTGCATCATGCAGAAAAGCTTTGGGTTTGGAGGCACTTGCAAACAGGGCATTAACCCCGCACCAGGTACAGCCACAGGTCCAGCGTGGAAAACCCTCAGTGGACCACGAGATTTCTCCCTGCTTTCGTATTAGAGCTGACATGGAGCTGTGCTTTGTAATTTTTAGATTTGGCGTTATGCAACTCAGTGGAAAGCATGACTAATGTGCAAAAGCTCCTCTAAAACAACAGAGCCCCGAATGGGAGACAGAGGCATTTCTGTGGGAGGCACCAAACTGTTGAAAAACCCACTGCATCTTCACTCTCTTCCCCCTGCCTTCCTCTGAATAAGTGATTTGGAGGATGCAGAAGGGGGAAAAAGAGATGTTATTTTTAGGAGGGGTTTCAGTGGGCTTGGGGGGTGAGTTAGCAGGGGTTAATCGCTCTGATAATATAAGAGGAGCTGTAGCAGCTCAGGAGAGCAGACTGCTAAACCTCTCTGTAGCCCAGAGTCTTATCTCAAACAGCGGCCAAAATTGGCTGCCTGGAGAATAGGATAAGAATAGAGCAAGCGAATACGATACTTCCCCCGAATATCCTCCTAGGCACTTATCTGTGTTTAGGGATCTGGAAAAGAGTGCACGTTCCAGCTAAGGCAAAATGCACTAGGAGAAAGCAAGGTTGTTTGATTTATTCTTGACGAACTGAATAAATCAATAGGAGTACAGCTGCCTCTGCCCAAGTCCTAAAACAGCATTTAAAAAATAAACCAGTGTGCAGTGATTGAGCTTGCTGCTGCCCTCCTGGCCCAGAAGGCAGAGCTTTGGCATGATTTGAGGATGTGGCTGGTGCTGGGGATGCGATGTTTGCTCCCATCAGAGCTGCTGTCCCTGTCCCAGCAGGACGCTGCGCTTGAGCACAAGCACCCAGTTCGGTGTGAGGCACTGCAAGCCCCTGCCGTGGGCACCATGTGCACAGGGCTCTCTCCTGTGTAGGGCATGGCACCAGGGAGAGCTTTTGTGCCCCGTGCTCCTCTCCCCATTGCAGGTGCAGGTGATGCTCAGTACTGAGGATGGGATCAGAGATGCCTCTTCCTCCGTGCATAGCTCCGGGCTGTTACTTGGAGTCCTTGCCTCCATCTGTCCTGTATCCATGTGCATGTCTATCTGCTGAGACCAACAAAGCAGCTGTGCAAGGGGCAAAAGCAGCTCATTCTTTGGAGCCAGGGAGCTTTGGGGCAATTCACCAAGAGTTGTCTCCTGCTCCTCTCTTTTGCATGAGGCCCCACATCACCGTTCTGTGCTGCACAGAGGCTGCGGTGCGAGCCCGGGTTGCGTGCAAAGTATTAATTGTTATTGTTGCAACAACCGCTCTGTTTCTCGGGAGATGCCTGAAAGAGCTGAGAAAATAGAAAGGCCTGTCTGTCAGCTGGGCAGGAGGTTAAGAAGTCAAGAGAGTAATTGCTTTACCCAGAAGCAGCCTGTTTCTGACTTCCCCAGCACTGCCAGGAAAAATCCTTAGTGCTTATTTGATGGCAGTGAAATTAAAAAAAGGCAACCCTGTTCCTTGCCCATGCTGACGAGGAATGTAGAGAGCAGAGGCAGATGCAAAATAAGATGTAGTTGAGCTTAAAAATAGGAGCCTCCAAGCTCCCAGTCTGTTACTTCGTTACCTCCGCTCAGGCAATTGATTCTTGTTAGAAGAACAGTGGTGGCTTCTGGTCCCTGCCAGCAGGCGATGGCCACAGTCCTGCCCCAGTGGGGAGGCTCAAATCAGTGCCAGGCTCACCTGAGAGCTTGGGCGCTTCTTCAGGCAGTGGCAGTGCTCAGTGATGACCCCATGGGGACGTTCTCGGGGCTGTCCTGATTGCGTGGATGATGTCCAAGGTGGCTTTGCAGAAGAACAGCCCCATTAGGCAGCACCTCCCTGCCCCTTGCAGCAGGGTGGCCGCAGGCTTTTGCTCCATCTTCACGAAAGCCCTGGCTTTTTGTGGCTGGTGGAGATGGGCACTGCGTGGCAGGAGGGGCAGATGTTTGCCAGGAGGCGTTTCACGCCAGCTTCGTGGGGACCGGGGTCCTCTGCCCACTCTGCAAATCCCCCCCATTGCAGTGGCAAAAAGAAGAGGGACCTGCAAAGTGGTGCAGGTTGGATGCAGGAGCCTTCAAAGGCAGTCGGGGACCCAAGCGGAGCTGTCCCAGTGCTGCCCATTGCACCAGGGACCACACCAGTGACCACACCAGTGACCACACCAGCTCCTCCGTGGGACCAGGCAGCGCCCAGTACTGTGGCAGTGCCTTGGTGCTGAACAAGAAATCTCTAAAAGCCACCTCGGCCTTTTGTATTCAAATGGATCTTACAATGGGAAGGAGGAAAAACAAACAAACAAAAAAAAGGAAACCCACCATCAGACCAAACAGTTTTAGTGTAGGACCTACCCAAATGCTGCACCGGAGCAGCCGGAGGCTGGCAGCCAGTGGAGGCAGTGCTTGGGGCTGTTTGGGGAGATGCTTGTAGGGGGAAAGTCTCTGTCCCTGGAAATTTCTGAGGGGTGGCCTTGGTAGCACCGCCGGCAAACCTGGGGGATTTTGGGGCTAGGCTGTGCCAGGTCTGAGCTGCAGAGGGGCCGGTTCATGGCTGGCTGTGAGGGTGAAGGACTGGAAACCTGCTGGTGGTGCGTAATCGAGCTGGGAACGATGAGCCAAGATAGGAGGGCGGATTTCTCGTGGTGGCTTTGTCTGGGGATAGTGATTAAACAAAATTCTCTGCTGTTGTTATTTATTTTTAGTTGTGCTAATTTCTCTGAGTCTGGGAAGCTGCTTTCCAAGGCAGGTCCCTGGGGGATGTGGGCAGCAGGTCTCAAGCTAGCACACAAAATGGCTTTGAACAGGGAGGAGGAGATGGGAGTTAAAAGCCGAGTCGTGTCCCTGGTAAATCAATAGACCTGACGGGGAATATTTCTGGCCAACCACGAGACCTGCAGTGAGCTTTTAGCTGCTTGCAGGAGTGATTGAACCAGGAGCAGCAATATATTTCAGCAGCTGCTTTGTGCATGGCCAGTGCTGTCTTTTCCCAGGGTGTATCAGAATCCACCCCAAATTACTTAATGGAGATGAATCTGGGTCCCCCAAACTGGTTCATCATCTGGGGACAAACTACCATGGGTTTTAGGGACTGTAATCCCAGGGGTTTTGCTGGGAAGTGGCTGTCTGGGGGCTTGCAAAGACTGTGTGTAGGGTGTGAATGTCCAGGCTCTGCAGTGGGTAGAGAGAGCCCATTCCACAGCAGTGATGCTTGACAGAGGATAAGACCTTGCTTTTGGGGGAAACCAAGCTGATTTTGGAGCTGTGGGGGGAAAGCCAGGGTGAAACCAGCCATCAGAGCTCAGCATTGGGTTTTGCAGCAAAACTGCTGGCTGGAAAGGGCAGCTCCGTGGCTTATCGGGTGGATCAGGAGCTGTCTCCCTGTCTGACAGCCCCTCGCCTGGAAACCTGGCACATTGGTAGAGGCAGTGTTGTGACTCAGAGTTCCAATCAATGTTAATTAATTCAATGATAACAAATGAGAGAGAGAGGGAGGGAGAGAGAGAGAGAGAGAAGAAAAAACACTGAGAGATATTAATGCAGTAGGCTTGGCTTTGGGACATCTGGCTTGGGGTTGGATTGGAAACTTTTGGTCACAAGCAGCTTTCTTGCAGTGAAACGACTTCTTTCCTCTGATCTTCATTTTTACTTTCAAAGTTGCCTCAACTCCGGTTCTGGTTTCTCTGGTTTCTCCTAAGAAAGAAAACTAAGGAGAATCCAAGGAGACATGGGAAATGTCTCCACCTTCGGGGGGTTGTCTCTGGGTCTATTCAGAGGCATTTTTAGCAGTTTTGCCTACTTGACTGATAGAACAGCAGCCCTTTTTCCCTCCAGAGAAGATTGTTTCACTTTGCAGTTCCTCCGTTTTCTGCACCCTACAAAGTGTTGGTCCCCATGAAGCTTGGTCTCTCTCTCCCTCGCTTTCTCTTTCTCCACAAATAGCTGATGAAAGCAATGTCTAATGGTGTGTTTAATACCTCTGTCTTTAATTGCAGACACCTGCCAAGATGTCCTCTCTTCCAGTTACCCCCAGGGTGAGGTGGTCACCTTCTCCTGAGCCACGGCTGGATGCAGGCAGCACCCCGGAGAGGGATCTGTGCCCCGAGGGATGCTCTCCCCGAGGGATGCTCTCCCCAAGGCAGAGGGACGTGCACCCCAAAGGATGCTTTCCCTGAGGCAGTGGGACGTGAACCCCGAGGGATGCGTTCCCTGAGGCTAAGGGATGTTTTCCCAAAGGGATGCTCTCCCTGAGGCCAAGGGATGCTCTTCCTAATGCTAAGTGATGCATCCCACTAGGGATGCTTTGCCCAAGACCAAGGTATGCTCTGTCCAAGGGAGATGCTCTCACCAGTGCCGAGGGATGCTCTGCCCAAGGCTCAGGGGTACATTCCCCCAGGGGTGCTCTCCCTGAGGCCAAGGGATGCTCCCTCCAATGAGCTTTGCCTGCTCAGTGCAGCAACCCGAAGCTCTGGCTGCCCCCTCTGTGTCTGGGGGGGCTTGGCAGCCGGGTTCCCTGCCAGAGAGGGGCAGCAGGGCCAGGAGGGGAGGTCGGGGGACTGGGGGCTGCCCCGCTCCCCTGCCTGCTACCAGCCCCTCTGCGCACACAGACCCCTCCTCTCGCCCGTGCTTTCGAATGCATCCCCTGGCTGCTGCTGTCCCGCTGGAGAGACCCGGCTGGAGCCCAGCCTCCACCACGGAGCCTCATCAGCTGCTCGCCCCTCGCTCCCGCCCGTGGCTCCATCCATGCTCTGACCATCTCCGTCATCAATCTAGGGACTCTCCATGATTTCAGGTGCCACGAGGGGGGTGCTGCACCATCGCCCCCCTGGTGGATGTGCCCCAAGCAGATGGGGGCAGACGGGGTTGGCTGGGGCACGGGGACAGAGACAGGAAGCAATAGCAGTGCCAGATGCGGGTGCCACAGTGGGGTGAGCCCGGCTGGCCTGGAAGGGTCAGTGTCTTTCTAATGCTGTTACATTCTCTGTGATCAAGGCAATACTACTCCCATTTCCTTTGTCCTGTACGCATGCCTCTACCTGTCCAGCCATACTAGAGTTCTAATAAAGACATCCACGAGCTGAGTCAGCTCCTGTACCCTCCTGCCTTGGTGTTTCCTCTCCATGCACTGTGAAGTCCCAAGCCCATGTGTCCCTGGCAGTGAGGATTGTAATTCGAGCAGCTGTGTTGCCTGCATGTTGTGGCCAAGCTCCTTGCTTTCTTGCACGGCTTGGATCAGAGCCCTCTTGAAAAGCCCACAACAGATTGATTTCAACATCCATGCAATCTTCATTTGTTGAAGAAAAGGCACCGCAGAGCTGACAAATGCATTGGCTCTGCCTGCTCTGACTAGCAAAGATGAAATAATTAACATTATGGCCATACTGGTGCCATCCTTAGGTTTCAGAGTGAACGCTGCATCGAGGTGAAGGGAGCAGTGCTCCCTGTGCTGCCTGGGCAGACTGGCAGCAGTACCAAGCAGACAGCGTGAAGCTCGTTTGTGGGTGTACGGCTGCTACTTCACACCCTTTTGGAGCTGGGTTGCTGCTGATGTCACCTTCTGAACGGCTCCACAGATGGTTTAAACCCTCTGCACCCGCAGGTGCTGCGTGAGCCCCCTGAACGCTGCAGAGGCCTGGCATGACTGCTGCAGTGAGCTGGAGGGGCCTCAGCTGAAGCCCCATGGAGGAAGATGATGGGATGTATCCCCCTGGGACAACCTGCCCGAGGGCACGAGGTCTTTTATTTGGGGCTGGTGGTGCAGGGGGAGAATGGAAGGTTAAAACCAGCGGAACCAAAGAGCTGCTGCTACAAAAACGAAAAGAAAGCAGTCACAAATGTGAGCAATCAGTGGCTGGTAGCCAAACAACAATTACAGAGCGAGCCTTCCTCTGAGGCTGGGAGAGAGATGCTCTGCTTCCCGCTCCGGCTGGAGAGAGCCCTTTGCAAACGCACACGGCCGCCGTGCCCCCGAGGATGCTGAACACTGTGGCCCTTCTCCAGCGCTGAGGTGGTTGCGTGCTGGGATCGATGCCGAGCGCTCGGGTTGTCTGGTCAGGGATGCTCATTCAAATGACGTCGGGCACCTGCATCCCCCTGGGCTGCGCTCGCACAGAGTTTGGAGACTGGGGTGGTGGCAGGAGTGCTCGGAGCATCTCAGTGGTGCACAGGGCGCAGGTGCAGCCTGGCCTGAGGGAGGTGTGTTTGGGGACAGGTGGGCACGTGGTGGGCAGATGGTCCAAAGCTGGCTGAAGATGCCCCTGTGGTGTCCCTGGGCAGCAGGACAAGGTCCCTTCTCCAACACGGACAAAGCCTCTTCGCATTGCCGTGTCACAGCAGAAATGTACAACCTGTTTCTTGCTGACTCCTGTGCACAAATTAATCAGGAGGCACAAACCTGTGGGTCAGGGACCTGTGGCTGATCCCCAGGGATCAGCAGCACCCTCAGGATGGCTTCATGCTGCTGATTTAGGGGGAGTCTGGATTTTTTTTCCCATTTGCTTCTAAAACCCTGAAATCCTGTAGGGACTAGTACTTTCCCTGCGAGTCCCAGTACAGCACCATGGAGGCATGGGGACGGCGCATCCCAACAGCTCTGCACCCTGCAGCCCTTTCCGTTGCAGCTCTGATGGGGATCCTGACGGGGCTTTGGAACATCTGGGCAGGTGAGCAAATGGCACAGGGGGTGTGAAGGGAGAGCAGAGAGCCCGAGGCTGGGAAGCTGAAAGACAATGCTGCCTCTGGAGCACAACCAGTGACCAAGACACGTGTGTGGTGGGCAAGACATCGGCCAGGTGAGATCCTTCCCCCTGGGTGCCGTGGGGGTCTGAGTGGAAGTGAACAGATGGGCCAGGGTTGTGCCAGGGGGTGCAGCCCCTTGCCCACCCCCCCAGCTCTTCCATGGGGCTGGGGCTGTGCACCGGGCTGCTGGGCATGGCACGGGCACCCCCACTTCTGATGGGCTCCTGAGACCCAACAGGGTCAGGGCAGGTGGAGGGATGGAGATGGGAGAGGCCAGGCCTCTGGGGAGGCTAAAACCCTCTTAGCGGGGCTGATGCCAGGCATGGAGGAGCAACAGCTCCTGGCTGAGCAGAAACGTGGTGGGGAGCAGGAAGGAGGGTTCACTTCTGCTGTCCCCACGAGGAACTGAAACCTTTTGCGAAGAGAGAGCAGTGAAGGGACCCAAATGTCACCTCCCCACCACTGCCACCAGTGGCAGGATGCTCCCCACATCTCCACGAGCTGCTCATCCCAGGTGGAGCCATTGCTAGCACTGCTGCTTGTTGGGAGCTGCCTGTGATCTCCTGAGCACGGCTGCTCCTCGCAGCAAGGCTTGGATTCGGGTGCGCTTGGCACGAGTCCCCTCCTGGCCGGCGTTCCTTGGCTCACGGCCCCTCTAGGTACAAATCCAGCACGAGCCAAGCAGGAGGAGGGCGACAAGGGATGGGGAAGGGGTCTGGCACATCCTTACACCCCCTGCTTTCCTTTCACAAATAGCTCCCAGCCCCCCAACTCCCTGAGCATTTTTGACGCTTTCTTTATTTTTGAAGCAAAGAACAGAAGGGGAGGGAAGGCAGGTGGAGCAGGGAGGGGGCACGCAGCAGGGCCTGCAGGCCAGGACATGGCAGGGAGGGAAAATGGGCAGAAAGCCCCAGTCTTGGGGGGCGGGGGGGGGTGGTCTGTGACAGCATTGCTGGCCTCGGGGCTGGGATCAGCTGGCGGGTTCACTTATAGGAATTTTAATCAGCCGAAGATGGTGCTGTCAATAAAAACAAGCAAGAGGCTCTATGGTGCCATGCCAGCGTGATGAGCGCATTATTTTTAATCTAGGGAAGTAGGCTGGGAGCAGCGTGCGGCCGGGCAGTGGCTGCTGGGGTGCTGGCCGAGGGGCTCCCCCTGCCCCCCTGAGCCAGGAACCTGCTGGGGCCCCATTGCAGCGGGAAGGGGCTGGGGGTGCTGCAGGGCAAGGCGAGGGGTTGCAAAGGCAGCAAGGGGCTGAGGGACCAGCCTGGGGCAAAGCCCAGGAGAGGAGAGTGTGTGCTGAGCCTCCAGGCTGTGAGCTGATAAATGGGGCTGAGCATCGCCAGAGCTTCGTGCTGCTGCCCTGTCCCTGCGACAGGGCTGGAGGTGATGGAGCCTATTCAGAGCCAATGTCCTTGATCATCACTGGGGGAAAGCTCTAAGAGCCCACCAAAAAAAAAAAAAAAAAAGACCTAAAATGTTCTTTTTCCCCTCCTCCCTACTTGCACTCCTGTAACACCGCTGAGAAAGCAGGCAGATCGCAGGGAGAGCGTTGGGAGACGATGCCTGGGGACGGCAGGGTGTCCAGGTGCCAGTTCCCCCCCCCGAGCCAGCAGCAAAGAACCCTGTAGCAAGTTCTCCTGTCCCCAGAAGTGGATGCCTGGATTATTTATTTATTTATTTATTTATTTATTTATTTATTTATTTATTTAAACTGGGAAATTGTTTTTTCCTGCTCTGGGCAGTGCAAGGGGGGAACTTCCCACTACAATTCCCTGTTTATCACCCACCTTAAATCCTCCCACTGTGAGCTGGGGATGGCATTTCTGCCCTGTCTCTGGTTCAGAGTGAAAGCAAAGGATTAAAGCGCCTTCCCCAGGCCCTGGGAATGCTGGCTGTTTCTCCGTGCCAGGGACAAAAACAAATGTACAAATGCAGTTCCCCCGAAAAAGCAACTCTACAGCCAGTTGCTGCATTGGATGAGCGTCCTCAGTGCTGTTGGATGTGGGCTCATCCTACTGCTCTGTGCTTTGGGAGCCTTTTGTTTAGAGGGTAGAGCTAATTGGGGTTAGCAGGGTGCTTGTGATGCATGCAGGGGTGTTGCAAGCTGCAGTGGCTTTGGAGGCAAAGGGCAGCATCTGGGGCATAGCTGGGGATGTCAGGAAACCTGGATTCACTCACAGCTTTCAGCCACGTTTCTGTGGTGCTGAGCAAGCAGGCTTGTGCCTCAGTTTCCTCATCTGGGTGTTGCTTCCCAGGGAATGGTGTGCTGCTGCGAGAAAGCCTTTAAAAAAGAGAGGTGTTTGTGTATTCTGCAAAAGGATGATCTCGGAGTCAGCTGAGGACAGCCTCGACTAACTGCAGAGAGGAGAGCATGCTGTTGTTTGCCTATTACGGTCCCAGTAATGCTGGGCTGACGTGCAGCTCGGGTGCAGTGAGGGCACTGGCAACGTCCACAGCCCCAGAGTCCCCATCCCCAAGGTTTCCATTTGCTGGACCCCAACATCTTTTTTGCAAAGTAATGATGTGAGTGAGAAGGGAAAGCACTGTGCCAGGCTGCCATTCACCAAGGTCACCCCCTCCCCAGCCCACCCTGAAGCCCCTTGCTGGGGACAGGTGGCTGCATGCCCCAGCCCATATTTGTGCTACGTGTTGAGCCTGGCATGTCAATTAATGCATTGCACTCCCAGCTGGCTTGGGACCGAGGGCAACCTTGTTTTCTTGCCTTTACCCCTGGAAAGGGGCATTTTGGAGAGGTGAAACAAACCCCCACAGACCCATGTGGTGCAGAGCCTCCCATCTCCTGTTGATCCTTCTGTTCCATCCCTCGAACAGGGACATGCTTCCCATGCTGCAGCAAGGGTTGAGACCCCTCCATCACCTCCCCCATCTCCCTTTTTTTAGCTGATTCATGAAATTTCCATGCTGGCAGTGCTGTGTTGCTTTAAGCTGTTTACGCGAGCTCAGGAGGCGACAGTGCGCGGGGTATTTTTAGCTCACCGGGTAGCAGAGCGGGATTAAAATGCAGTCAGTGTTACAGACGCTGGGGCTGAATCAGTATTCCTGCACAAGCCTCTCTGTGCCAGCATCCTCCATTGAGTGTCTGAAAAGCCCGAGTTTCCATGGAGACCCAGCTCCAGGGCAACCCGTTTCCTTGTAAAAAAGCAGCAGGTAGGGAGCGGGCGCAAGACACGGCCAAGCTCTGGCT
Source organism: Stictonetta naevosa (assembly GCA_011074415.1). Lineage (NCBI taxonomy): Eukaryota > Metazoa > Chordata > Aves > Anseriformes > Anatidae > Stictonetta > Stictonetta naevosa. The sequence continues at coordinate 395,847 of CM021722.1, read as the reverse complement.
CCAGAAGGCAAATGGTGGCTCTAAGTCCTGATCCCTTCTCATCTGGGATGCAGAGAGGAGGGCATTAGGCTGCAAAATGGTATTAAAAGGTGGATGGGTGCAAGCCAGGCTTTTCATCCTGTCCCATCCCTCTGCTATGTGTTTTTCTGGGGTTGGATGTGCTTTTTGGGAGGATTTGCAAAGTTGGTGGCGGCTGGCAGAGGCTCTTGGTTTGGAGAGAGGGAGCGATGTGGTGCCCGGGGGAAGATGGGTCCGGTTTTTCCCTGCTGGAGCGGTGGAAATTTGTCCCCACCTCCAGCAGTTTGTGTTAAATGAGTTAAATTAGCAAATTCTCTTCCTACGTAGAATGAGCTGAAACCCAACGAAGCTGCTTGGGACCACGTGTAGCTGCCCCAACAGAAGCTGAAACCATGCAGTAAAAGCGTGGCAATAAAAGCACAAAACAAAGCCCAGGTCTTGGAGTGGCCAACCCCATCACCAGCTCCTTGCACAGGGCTGCGGGGTCTGCAGGGGCAGACAAGCGGCGGTGTGAACACGGTGTCCCTTCTGGGCAGGGCTGGCATGGATCGGCGCTCTCCGCGGTTCCCGGATCCAGCGCTCCCGGTGAGGTCCTCGGTGCCGGTGGGCTTCGTAGAGGTGGAGCAGAGACCTCGCAGCAAGGCCTCAGGCAGACCCGAAGTAGCAGCCCCCTAAGCCAGCACGGCCTCTTGAGACACGGTTTGGTGTTTTGATTTTTAAACCAGTCGAGAATAGCCATGGAGGAACAAAGTTGCTCGGTTTTCAAAGCGGAGTTTGTGCTTTCCCATCTTTCACCTAGGAAAAAAACGAAATCCTGTCTGCAGAAAAACGTATTCAGTTTTTCAAAGCCTTTTTCAATAAAAGACAAATAGATGTTTAAAACCTCATGTCCTTGAAATAAAATCCAATTTGAGAACTTGTATCAAAAAAAATGATTTTTACAGCAGCATTTTTTTCAGCCTGATTTATTAACATTTTTGCCCAAACAGAACATTTTCTATGGATAGGTTTCTTTTGATCTAGAAACTTGTCATTGGCTTTTTTTTTTTTTTTTAATTGAAAACCACTTCCATTTTTGTTAATATCTGTTCTGCTATCCCTAGGCTGCACTCAGCATGCCTGAAACAACTCCTATCCAATGGGTTATTCTCCAGCACTGGAAGCAACAGACACGATGGGCTCTTATCTATGCTCTTGGCATACTTAGACAGACTTGCTACTGTGCGGGCTCTGTTCAGAAAATGGTGTGTTTTCCTTTTTCTAGGTAGTAAATTGGCATAAGTCATATTTCAACTCAGCTCCTTGAGTTTTTGTGGTCCTGGAGATTTTCCGTGCCCATGGAGTCCAGGGGACGCTACTAGAGGTACTCTAGCAGCTGAGGCTCTTGCTTCAGCTCTTGACACTTTTTTTTTTTTTCTTTTTTTTTTTTCCCCACTGCTTGCCATTGGTTGGTAGAGGACCCCGATGATGTTGTTGGGGTTGGGGTTCAGCCGTGCACAAAGGTGAGACCCTGCTGGGTGCTGGGGTATAGTGTCACAAGGAGTCCTCTGTGTCCCTGGGGTCGGGGTTGTGTGATGAGGCTGTACTCTTCCCCCTGCCAGGCGCTCACGGTAACAACAGCCTTTTCTGAACGCACATCTCGAGGATGCTGCAGGAACACATGTAAATGAATTGTCTCTTATCACCGCCGCCCGACCAGGCCCCCTCCGTCATTACTCTTTTGTTTCTTCCTGGGGTGAGCTATTCTTCATCTTTGCTTTCTGCTCACAGAAAATGATATTTGCTCAACAGCTGGCAGGAAAATAATAATAACTTTTTTAAAAAGCAACACTCCAGATATCGATTGACATTAATATTTCTGTAACGCCTAAATTCTCCATCATGCAGAGAATTCAGGGGAAGAGGGGGACTTTGCTGCTCCATTCGCAACGCCGCAGTGATGGGAGGCAGGGATGGTTGGGCAGGGCATGGGATGGGGTGTATCAGAGAGCTGCAGGCTTGAAGCCCTGTGGGAAATGCTGCTCTGTTTGCAGCACGGCGTCGTGCCCTCCCTTGTACAGTGGGACCACGGGAGGCTTGGCCAGGGGAAGAAGGGAGAACCCCAAGAGCACCTTGCAGTAAGGATGCTGTGGTTACTTCCAGCTGGGTAAATACCGCCTCCCTCTCTCCAGTTTGCAAGCAAAGGGGAAGTCAGCCATGTCCGAGCAGCTTTGGAAGGCTGCAGCAGTGTCTCGCAGGGCTGGTGCCAGCATCGTCCCCTTTAAATGCTGCAAACTGTCTTGCTGAGCCCCTTCTCAGTGCAGACCTCCTGTTCCCTCTCCGTGGGACCCCAATGCTCCAGCCTCTGCTTTGCATTTATAGCTGCTGGTTGCAGCTCTTTGTTATTTTCTGATGTTAATTTAAAAAAAGCAGCTGACACTATCTCACTGTTCACGGAAGGAAACTATTTAGGGATACAACCAGTGGGTTTTGGAAAACTTACCATAATGGGAGAGCTGCAGTTCCTTCCAGCATCACATCTGCCCTGCTCCGCCTGCCAGCTCACCCGGGGCCCTGCTGAACAGGGCGATGCTAATTGGACGTTAACGGCTCTGAAAATACCTCTGCCAATTTCTGAGCAGAATAACTGGGAGTCAGCTGGAGCCAGGGGCTCTTCGTGCTCCCCAAGCCTTTGTCCCTCTCAGAGAAGGACGTCACATTCCTGTTACCGGTTTAAACGTGTCCTCAGTGCTGACTGGTGAGCCAAAAGCCAGCGTGTGCTGATGGGCTTGGCAGGGCTGGGTTTGGGGGAATAAATGGGCTTTAAGAGTCTGGGCTGAACTGGAGCAACCCCTGCAGAGCAGATGTGGGAAGCAATTAGGGAGAGGCTGGGGGAGACAGACAAGTCCTCTCCAGTTTTAGTGGTGGCTTTGATGGGAAAACCTGCTGGTCCTGTGCAGCAGAATGGGGGTTCCTGCACAGAAAAGGTTGGGTATAAATGGAGGATGGATGGTGAGCCCCCCCCCCGATGTCCCCCATTCTCCGCTAAAGCCCCGATCGTGGGGCTGCTGCTCAGCTTGCAGGCAATGTCCACTGTCCCATAATTGTAGTTCTTGGTTTGGGGGCTTCTAAATTTGTCTCTTTTTGGTTGGGAGATGTAGAGAGGAAGGTGTATAGTGGGGAAGGAGGTCAGGGAGAGTCTCTCTGGCTCCATTGTCTCCCCACACTTCCTTGCTGCTGTTGTGCTCCAGGTGTCCAGACAGCAGAACAAAACTCTCTGTGACTCCCCTACCTCCCCAGCAGGTACCTTCCAGTCCACCCTACCCCATGTTCCACCTCCATGCCCCATTGCTAATTGCATCTCAGGAGCTTCCCAAGGACTGTTTTCTGTTTTCTTCCATGTGGAGGATGCAGGTGGATGGGTTTCTCCTGGCCTGATTGAAATTCGGATCAGCGGCAGTGAGGCAGCCTTGCTGGCTATCAGCCCCGCTCATCACCGCCCGCAGCCACCATTCAGAGCAGCTGCTCTGCACAGATCCGACACTGAGCCGCTTCCCCAGACACCCGCAGCCTCGACTGAGCAATCCCCCAGGGCTGGGGGGGGCTAATTAGGGTAATGGTGGAGCAAGTTGCTGGGGGGAGATGGGAATAATTCAGCCACGTTTGGCACAAGCCCGTTGTGCCCAAGGCAGGCTCATGGACACAGGTGGGAGGGCAGCAAGGGGCTGCAAACCTCCAGCCCTGGCTTCTGCCATCGATGCATGTTTTAGCTGAGGGCACCTCATTTAACTCCCAGGCTCAGCTTTTAAATCCCAAATCAAGTCTGCCAGCCCTTCAGACCATGCTCTGCCACCTCCAGAAGGCTGCATTGGCTTTTTCCTTGGATTATTATTATTTTTGTGGCTAGAAGAGACCATTGTGTTCAGCCACTTTGACTTCCTGCATTAGACAGGCCATGAAATGCTGCGTGGTGCTAAGCTTTATTATTAGCGTTTATTACTGTGGAGGGAACGAGCACAGAAAGCACAGCTCCATGGGTGGGTAGCTTTTTAAAGCAATCACCTACGGCCATGCAACCTGTTATGAAAACTCTCAGCATAACCGAGATGGATTTGTTATGTGCATAGGGGACGTGGGTAATTATAGGAAAATCTCAGTCTCTTGACAGATAAGATCCCGCCGTGTTTGTTCTGGAAATTATGGGGGTTGGTGCAATTGTTGTGGGTGTTTTCCCCCTCTCAGGGTTGCAGGAGGGGATGGCGGTGGTCGACGATGCTGGCCTGGAACAGGGCTAGCTGCCTGGCTCTCCCAGTGAGCGAAAGGAGCCGTGCTGGGTTAATGCCCAGGTAGGAAACGGCAGTGCTGAACACCAAATGCTTGATGATAGCTTTGCTGATTACCCTCCGTGTTCACCAGTGGGCCCTGGCGATGGTGTCGGCTCAGATCTGCCTCCCCACCCCAGCTGGCCCTTGCGGCCGAGCGGAGCTGGGATGTTTCAGCCCTGGCAGGACCTCGCCGTGCAAGGGGCTCAGTGGGACACGATGGGACCTGCGTGGCTGAAGCTTGAGCAGGCTTTGGCTGGGGGTGGAAGACTCTGAGATGGGGAAGAGCTGGGAGCACGAAGAAGCCTTGGGCAGAGGCAGAGCTTGAAGAGGACTTTTGGAAAAGATTTGTGGGTATGTTGCCCGTTGGGCTGACCCCAAGGAACAGAACAGGTGAAGGAAGGGATTTAGCCTGGTGCAGCATAGGGGCTGCAGTCCCTTTGGTCTCTGTCCATCCCTTCTTCCTCTCAACAGCCTCCCCACCACAGCTGGTTCATCCTTAAATCTGCCTACTCGGTCTCTCTATCCCCACTACTGCAGGACAGTTTCTGTCCCTACAATCCTTGGGGCACAAGCTCTGGGTGGCCATGCTACCACCTCTAACCACCCTCATACCTGCTGCCAGCCAAACCAACCCCCCCAGGTGAAGATCTCCAGGGTCTCTCTAATCCAAACTGAGCTGCAAAAGGACTTGGGGGATGTTGACTTTTGCTGCACCTGGATTTTTTTTCTTCCTCCCACACAATGAAGCTCGGGGAGGATGACAGGACCCAAGGAGCCTTTGGGGCTGGATCCTGGCACTGGGGGCCTTACCTGCTGCTGAAGAAAGGTTGCATGGGGAGGGGGAGGGAAGGGAGAACAGCCTGAACTCATCAAGGCATTCACAGCCTGGCTTCCCTCCTCTCTGATTTTGTTTAAATTAAGCCATCTGCCCACATTAAATGGTAAATTATCTCAGCTGCTGCCTGTCTCCCTGTGGGGAAAGCGGCCGGAGGAGGAGGAGAGGAGAGGAGAGGAGAGGAGAGGGAGAAGGGGGGGGTAAAGGCTGCAGATCTGCCCCCCAGCTGGGACCTGGGGTGTGTGATGCTCTCGTGGAGGTTTGTGCCACATCCCCTTCCATGTGCTGGAGGTCAGCCCCTGGCAACCTGGAGCCAGTCACCTTGGTATGGTCACAGTCCTGCTCCACTGTCCTTGGCAGAGGGGTAGGAATTGGTCCTTAATCCAGCTGATGGAGGAGAGTGAGCCGCAGCACGACCGCCCTCAGCTCGCGTCCTTGGGAGTCCTTCTCTGGGTGGCAGCACAGCGCCTGCCTGAGCGGTGAGCTGAGAGCCCTCGCCGTGAATCTTCAGCTCAGAGTGATGAAGGCATCCAGCAGACCGGGACAGAGGCAGCAGGGCTGCCAAGGGGAACGACCAAGACAAGACCTGGTTTGGGTCATCTTGTAAGCTTGTTTTGCTTGTTTTTTTTGCAAGCGGTGCTCACAAAGGGATGGCTTTTCACCGTGTTGTTGAGCTGGGCAAGGCCCTTCTGGTCCTCTGAGGATGTCTGCAGAGATGAAGCCTCTCTGGGTGCTGAGGTGCTGGGTGGGCTCCACCTCCCCTTGGGCAGCTGGGAGCCAGTCTCACACCCTGCAGTGGGGCCACAGTGATGGATATGGCTTTAAACCAGTCCCCTCTGCTCCTGCCCATGCTGGGTGGTGGCAATGTCACCTCCCGGCAATGTGCATGTCTGCCACCTCCCCACAACGTGGTGCACAGTGCTGCATCAGCACCCCAAAAAGAGCGACCCTATCCATGCAGCCGGTTGGGTGCAGAAAGGACGTAGGTTTCCATGCCAGCTCCTCGCTGAGACCCAGCTCTTGTCATCGCTGTACTGTGGTGTGCAGTCTGTCTTTGAGCAGGTCCCTGGGGTGGTGCTGGGGACGGGGGTGGCTGGGCACAGCTTGCCATGAGCTATCCTCTGCCCCCAGCACCCTGCAGGGGCCCTTTGCAGGAGGAGGGGAGCATTTGAAGAGGAGGGCTGGGTGTGGGAGATCACCAGTGCTGGGAAAAGGATTGGGGTGACAGAAGTGGGCAAGAATTAAAAGTAACATGAGGTAGAGGGGACACTCAGGGCTCTGAACTGCCCTGTTTTACAGCCTACATACTTGGGTTTCCCTCGGGAGACAGAGAAGGGCTGCAGGGGGATGCTGGTACTTCAGGGAAAGACCTCCCTGCTCTGCAGAGCCCCAGCTGAGGTTGCATCTCCAGCACTGCTCTATGAGTTGTTCCCACAGAGTGCCTGTGTCCTGCAGAGCTTCTCCATCCCACCATGTCCCCAAATGCTGCTGTTAAGCAACAGCAACCTCTGGTTCCTCTGAAATGTAAAAGGTGACAGCATCATGCACAATATTTTGCTGTCCCTCACTTAGAACTGAGTAAACAGTGAAGGAGACCATTTTCTCCCTCTGTCATTCCATCACTCGGCCTCCTGCCTTAACGCTGTTGAAGCGCAGCCGGAGCCAGGACGAGGCAGTGAAGGTCTGCTCTGCGCTGCATGCCCAGGTCTGGTTTGCAGAAGCTCGGGGTGTCCTGGACCTGCACCAAGAGCATCTGCAAGCAATTCTGCCACAGAAGCTTTCGGCAGGCAGCTGCAGCCGTCCTGGCTGGTCCGTGGGCATGGCCCGGGGATGTCCCAGCCTCAGCAGCAGCACTGGGGCTGCCTAGCTCTTGGCAGTGGGGAGGCAGTGGTTAGGTCTGGTGTGCAGGTCGCGGCACAAGACTCTTCTCACTCGGTGTAATGTGTGGTGAAGCTGTAGGGTCTCCTCTCCTCATCGCAGTGGTCTCCTGGGGTCAGGCTCCCCCTCCAAGGGGCGTTTCAGGGCATCTCATCCCATTCGTACTTGTCACCAGGTCTGCTGGGTTGTATGTAGTATGTGGGTGCTGCTGAGCTCCTAAGAAAGAAGGATCCTGGATCCGTCCTGTGCTGAAATGTGGATGCAACCATTTGTGAAGCATCTCCAAGACTGAAAGCACAAGAGGGCTCTCAAAGGACCTGTGGTAAGAAGTGAGCCATGCAGTTTCCCCTGTTCACAGCTCCTATGTCCCACCTCCCAGCCATTATTGTTATTATTTTTTTCCAGCAAGCAGACAAATATTTGCAGCAGCTCAAGTCTGCCTTTGACTGAGGTGTGAGAAACAACTGCAGTGCCAAACTCCTGAATGTGTAGCAAGCACCCAGGGAGGAACAGGCTGCACCAGCTCACACAATGTAGCTTGCCATGAATGCACTGAGAGTGTCAGCAGCGGTTATTGCATCTCGGCAGAGTGATGGTAACCTGATTACTGGCAGCCTCTACCCCGGGGTCATTAAACACCAGGGAAAAGCAACTAGGGTCTCATTAAGCTTTCCGGAGAGATTGGATCATAACCTAAGCTCTGAGCGTCCTTGGACTGTGAGATGTCTGTTCCCATGTCCATGCTCCTGGGTGGTTTGGAGGGGTCTGTGTGGGAAGTCCAGGCTGGACCCCGATGGTTAAATCTCACTGGTGAAATGCAGGCTTCAGAATGGGGCTGCTCACCCAGGATGCTGCAGACAGGGGTTAAATCCTGCTTCAGGCTTGGGGAGTTTGATTCCCTCCCTGCTTTACTACCTGCTCTTGTCTGCCTTTCCCATAGGGAGCCTGGTTAGTCTGCGTCCCGCAGACTGGAGGCACCTGTAAGTGCCTGAGCAGCAGGGGAACTGCTGGAGGAAAGCAAATGGCAGGCTCCACATGAGGAAATTTGGGAGGGAAGACAGCAATGGAGAGCCACTGAGAGAGAGCAGAGGAACGTTTCTCCCTTTTCTGCTGGAAGCCATCAGGCAATGCTGCTGCTTCCACTAAACCCACCCAAAGGAGTCAGGCAAAAATCTAAGAAATGCACAAACTGAAACAGTCGGGGTGAGGGGAAGGAGGGGTAGAGCTCAATGCTGGAGTTAATGGCCTGTGAACAGAACTGATGGCATGGGCCATGGGCAGAGCCTGAAGGGCAAATCACACCTGCAGGGAAGATGAACGAGCGTTTGCCCGTGATGAACAAGGGCAGCTTCTCAAGGGCACCAGCAGGAGGATGGGGCAGGGCACTGCCATGGGGCTGAAAGGGTTAAATAGTTTCTTGGCTTTTTCACTCATTTGTATGCCTCTCCTGGCAGCATTTAGGTGTAATAAATCCACATGTGTGTGCGTGCACACCCAGTGCCCTTCCCTGAGGGCTGCCTCAGAAAATAACCTCTTCCAGCTGTGGGACCGGGAGGCACCGGCCCCCCCCCCCGGCTGCAGGGCCGGGTAATTACCCCCAGGTGTCCGAGGGGGGAACCCAGGCTCGGAGCAGTGAAACGGCTTGGGCCAGACGGAGAGAAAGTCAGCGGTGGGGCTGCAGGCAGAGCTGCGGGCAGAGCGTGCCAGGGGTGGATTTGCTTTTGAGCATGGGCTGAAGGCACCAGGACTGCGAGCAGGTCTCGCGCTGAGCGGTTGGGTTTCCTCTCCTCTGGGCTCAGAGAGGGGCCGAAAGCCCCTTGCGTGCCTGGGCAGGGCTGCAGAGGGGTTTTCCACCCTGGTTGCTCTGAGCTGGACCAGCCCTGGGTGCTGTTCTCCCTCAGCTCTGTCTGCTCTTTGTCGGACTGGCTTTTGTCTGCAGTCAGCCAGGCTCCTCGTCGCCCAGACAGGAGAGATGAAAATGAGCTCTTATCCTCTGCGGAGGAGAGGATCAGGGAGAGAGACGGAGGAAAAGTGAGGGAAATTAAGCAGAAATAGCTTCAGGGGTCATTTAAAAATATCCCCACAACTCCCTTAAATATGTATTTAGCAAGAATTCATAGTCCATGGCTGAGGGAGCTCCAGGCACCAAATGTACGGAACGGTTTTTGATGAAGACCCATGGGATCCAGTGCAGGTTGGAGGGACGGAGGCTGCTGGGGTGGAGGAGGGGGAGACGCGGGGCAGGGGCAGTGAGGTGGCTCCCAGCCACCTCCCCATGCCCGTCAACTGCCTCGGTCAGCATGCAGCCACGTGCTGGTCCTTTGGGGCTTCCAAAACAAGGTCATCTTCCTTCAAGGTCCATCAGCAGGCCGAGACCAGGGCACCTGCTGTGCAACCACCCAGTCCATCGCGGTTTTCTTCCCCCAGGAGTAATTCTGCCTGGGTGAGAGCTGCCCATCTTTGCTCCTTGGGCCACAGCGGTTGGGAATGGCCACAGAGGTACAGGGCTGAGCCTGGCCCTTCTGGAAGGGAACCGAAGGAGCTGCTGGTGGATCAGGAGGGGTGGACATGCACGGGATTGAAATGGTCCTGAAATGCCTTCGAGGATAGAGACAAGTGCTCAGCATGGTTCCCCCAGGAGGATGGTGTGAAGCTGCTGCAGGGCTGATGCGTGGCGGGTGACGCGCTGGGACAGCCGGGAGCAGCACAATGTGCTTTGCTTCTGCTCGCCCCCTGGCTCTGAGATCCCAAAGTGTTTTTCAGACCCTAGTGCTTCAGCTGTAGGAAGGTCCCCTTGTTCCTAGGAGCATCTTGGGCTGAAGGAAGGATAAAATCCCAGGTCTGCCCCAGGGCTGCGTGATCTGCCAGAGCCCATGAATTATTCACTGCTCCTCCAAGTTGCAGAGGATCCCGTTATGCTGTGCAAAAGGGTCTCCTTGAGCAGCTGGCTCCATGGTCCCCCCATGCAGGTGCTGGGCTCTGCAAGCTGCTGCTCAGCTCATCCCTTCCCAGCTGCTTGTGCAAAGGGTTGAGAACTACCATCCGCCACAGGCTGTGTCCGTGCTTTCCACCCCACTGGGACAGCAGGGAGAGGCCACAGGTCCCAGCAGCTCAGAGCAGGGCTGGCTTTCCACAGCATCCCTTTGCACTGCTTCTCCTTCCACAGCAAGCCACTCATCCTGCAAGCACCTCACACTTGGTGACACTATAGCTCGCAGCAGGGGTGGTGGCCTCCCGCATACATCCCCTGTCCCTATCCAAGAGGAGTCCTCCCCTGCCCAAATTCCCAAAAGGCGCCTGACTGCCCTGGCTGAGACTGAGCCAGATCTCTGGTGTTTGGGGCATTTTGGGGCCCCGTGATGATGTGAAGTCCTCCTCATCTGGAGCTGCCACCTGTTTGCTGTCTGCCCAGCAGAACACAGCTCGTTCAAGGCTGCTGCGGTGCTGGCTCCTTGTGTCACAGTGTGGCAGCGTTGTCACCGTGCAGTGACATGGCAATGGCTGGAGCGGAGGATCCAGTGCGTTCTTCTGGGATGAGTACCCAACATCTGGTGCCTCCATCCCATATGGACATTGCTGTCCAGAGGGGGTTGTCCGCAGCGTGTCCCTGAGGAGAGCAGCTGGGGACAGGGAAGGGCAGGAGGCCAAGAGCACAGAGGAGCCCCAGCTGCTCGAGACTTTGTAATGCTGAACGCCTGTGACGGGTGTCCTCTGGGCACTGGGCTTCGGTGCAGGATGTGGCCCTGGCTCCCTGATGCTGCCTGAATCCTCTCTCTGCTTTGGGGTTTATTCTTCCCTTTCCATTCATCTCCGATTATTAGGTGGAAAGTGAACAATTACTGTGCTAATGGCTCCATAAATTCCTTCATTACTTATTAAACCCGTGCATTTCCCCGCGCAGCGGAGGAAAACCAATGAAACAGGGTGGAGAAGGGACGGGGAACGGATCCTGCCGGCAATTCCTGGGCTGCCGCTGCCCTCTGCCGGCAGCGGGGCTGGGCTGGGGAGCTGCGGGGTGCCCAGGGACGCTCGAAGATGCCGCTAGGTCTGCGGCTTGGAGGGGGGCACCTTGCCTGGGGAGCTGCTGCAAAAGCTGTCCTCAGAGGCGGCGAGGTGGTGCCGAGCTGGGCTGAAGCACGGGGAAGAGAGTTTGGCTTTAGCTGGGCAGTTATCAACTGCTCCTGATTGATTTTGGAGCTGAGCTGCACTGAGAGGAGAGCAGAGGGAGGAAAATCAGGCAATGAGGGACCAGTCCCCACAAGGGACCATTCCCCAGTGAGCACACCAGCACAAACCAGGAATAAAGCCCAGGCCAATTCCTCAGGGCTAAGATGTTCACAGGGACTGTCACCACTTGGCGCAACAGGAGAACCGGGCCAAGAGCTGGGGCAGGTTGAGGAGTCTTGAACTCACCTCACCCCAATCTCCACGCTGGCTCCCCAGGAGGCTGCAAGCAAACCCCAGGCACCTCTTTTTGAGCTGCAGGAAGGAGCCCACTCTCTCCTGGCTTTCCTCGAGGTGCTGGGAGCTGCTTCGCAGTTGGCTGCCAAACCTCACTATGATCCTGCAGGGTGGAGGTTCTCCAGCTTTTTTCTGCTGGCGAAGGAAGAGATCATCACGAGAACTGCAGTGACTGTGCAGGGGAAGCTTTTGCCTCCCTTTTGTGGTGTTGAGGGTCAGGGTGCAAGCCAGCTCGTTCCTACGCTGGCAGCCTGGCTCCTGCGAGGGCTCTTGTAGCCTGACCTAAGTGAAGCTAATGCATTTTGACATCTCTAATGGCCAGCTGGGATGCAAGTGCATCTCCAGGAAGCAAGGCAGCTTGTCTGAATGCAAAATTGCCAACAAGCACTCACCTCCTCAGCTGAGATGCTCGCAAGTCTTCAGCCCACGTCAGTCAGGCTGTGGGGCTCAGCATCCTGATGGGAGCCCTCTTTGCCTCTCCTCCATCAGGCTCACCGGCTCCTCTGCCGTTATCTCCATCCAGGCTTTAAGAAGGAGCCGCACGCTTAAACTCTAGAGAAAGGTTTCTGCAGAAAACAGCAAGTTTCTCTGGTTCTGCAACACCCAAGTATCCCCCAGGATGAGCCCAGCTCGACAGAGGGACCTCAATGCCCAACTCCCACTGACACCAAATGTAATTAGACATCTCTAGGCCAGGGGCTCCAGGGCCATCTGGCTCCTTAATTATTCATACACATAAATAAACACAGACAGAGTGCTTGTTATCTAGCCTGGGCCTGGGGAGCGATTCTTGCTTATGCAGGACCATTTCTTGGGTCTGACAAAGCGTGCTTTTCTCCAGAGCTCATTTTGGGTGCTGCGTTGCCTTTCCCCGCTGCCAAAACCCTCTCCCAAATGCACCAGTGCTGCCAAACTGCACGTTAGACAGAGCTGCATCTGCTGCCGGCTGACGCAGAGATTGAAAAACTCTGGATATGTCTCTGCTTGGAAGGAGCAGGTCTGGAGGACAGAAATCAGATGAAATGCCTGTCAGGAGAGCCTGTCCCTTCAGCAATGTGGCTCAATGCTCCTCCAAGGTGTCTCTTAAACCGTGACTCATCAGCTGTGGAATTTTAATTTGGGTTTTGCTCGCAACCTGAGGCACCACAAGGAAACAGTTAGAACCTCAGCAGATAGAAGTCTCTATCGCTCTTGTTTAAAGTGATGCATTTCCTCTCAAGCCTGTGGAGCTGTGCCAGGTTTTACCAGATGTAGCCTCAAAGGTGCAGCTGAAATATGGCAATATAAGGTTTTCCCCATATTTTTTTATTGTGACTGGCCAAGGAGTGCTTCCTCTGCTCTGACAGTTGCCATGGGATGCACGGGAGAGGTACTGGCAGGGAGGGTACCTGCATGGAACATGGATGTGTCTGCTCCAAAACAAGGTGATGCTTCTTTTTATTGCAAACTGGGATGTTCTGTTTCCCAAAGCATGCTGTGCCAGGCAAGGTCTCTTTCCTGAGGCAATCCCACCCTAGGCTCCAGAATCCTTTCCAGCAATACTGGCCTTGAAAGTGAGGCATTTCTGTAACATGGTAACACCCTGACAGAACAGTGATTTTCCTACTGGAAAAAAAGTGGCTGTGTTTTATCCTTCTCATGTGTCCCCCCAGGAAAGCAGCACGGATCAGACAAGAGCAGTGGTTGCGATAAGCCTGTCTGCCAGGCTCCTGGACCATTCTCTGTGTCTCGCTCACCCATTGCTCTCTGTGCCCATGGTGCTACCCCTCCCTCACATACCTTTGTACCATCTCGTCTGACCCACACCCACATAATCTTATCTGTCTCCCATACGCTCTACAATACTTATATCCACATGAGCTATCTCTTGTGTCATTGTGGGTCTGTCTCCAGTGCGCCTGTTAGGTTAACTCAGTGTTGCTACATAGGAGGAACTTGTTTTCTAAAGCTCAACATAAATTTCAAACACAATTTCTATCGCTCCTAGGTCTATATTTAGGTATCAGCTATTTACCCACCATTCAAAACCCACCCACGGTTTCAGGAGCCTCTGCATACCATCTCTGTCAGGAGATGAGATGACAGGGAGAAATGCAGCCTAATGGACTGCTATTAAAAAATCTGATTCAATCTCCCTGTTAGATTAAGACGTTCCTGGGGAGAGATCTTATTTCCACGGGTGACACAGAGCTGCAGGGACATTTAGGGACATTTAAGTCAGAGGCAGAGCAAGGGAACATTGTGCTTTCTGCTCTCGTTTCAAACCACTTACAGCGATTATAAAACATGGCTCGGGGGGGCCGTAGCCTTGCTGGGTTAAACGAAGTTCCTCCCACTGCAGCGTGCTCATGGGGTTCTTTTCCACGGATACGTCTGCATTTCACAGCAGCGGAAAGAAGGGGCAATTCTCCAGCACAGCACGGGGAGGGGGCGCAGGAGACGCTACATGGGGGCGCAGGGCTGACTTACGGGGCGGCGGGGCGCAGAGGCCGCGTTTACACGGCCGGCAGCAGGGCCCGTTCGCCGCAGCGTCCTCACCCTTTGGGCCTCTCTCTCTCCCACCCCGCATTCGGCGTGGGGATGGCACAGAGGGGCCCGCCCCAGCCGCGAGGATCAGCGCTGCCTCTGCTCCGGGGGCTGCGTGCCCCCGACCCTGCCCGCTCCCAGCGGCTCCGGGCCCCAGCAGAGGGCCGAAGCCGGAGCCTGCCCTCAGCTGCCTCCTGCTGCGGGCCAGAGGCGGGCGCGGCGGGGGGGAACGGCCCCAGCGCGCTCCGCCGGGCCTCAGGCGGGCAGCGCGGCACCAGGCCCACGGGGGGGGGAAGAGGCAGTGACGGGAGGCCGTGGCTGACCGACGGCCTGACCGGCCTGACCGCCCGCCCGCCTCCTCCTGGCGGCCCGGCGCGTTCCGAGCACCCGGAGCCACCCCGCCCGGCGCCCGCCGAGCCCTCCTGCCGGGGTCCCGCCCTCCTCAACGCGAAGACCAATCGGAGTCAGAAAGCGCGTGACTGACCGCCGCTGTAGCCTATCCGCAAGCTATCCGGCTGCGCCCAATGGGATGCCGGAGGAGGTTTTCTCGCCCAATGGTAAACGAAGGGCGGGGCGCGAGCAGCAGCCCGCGCTTCTTCGGGAGCGGCAGAGCGTTCGGCCAATCAGAGCAGAGCGGGCCGGTTTAGCGGAGGCCAATGGGGAAAAGGGGCGGCTAAAGTGGTGCTCGCGAGAACTTGAGAGGGACGATGGGAACCCGCGTCTGGGCGAGTGGACCAATGGGGAGCGGCGGGGCGGGGCCGCGGCGGGACCGCTGCAACTGGCAGGTAAGAAAGCCAATCAGAAGGAAGGGATCCGTTCGCCCAATGGCCGGCGAGCAGAGGAGGTCCCCTCATCGCCCGGCAGCCGCTATTGACAGGTCCTGGCGCCCAATCAGAAGGCCGCGCCCTTTCTAACCGTCCAGTGAGCAGACGGGGCGGGGCGGGGGTGTGTGGCCACGGCTCTTCCCTCCCCCTCCTCGCGGGCGCGGGAGGCCGGCCCGCGGACGGACAGCTTCCTGAGCCAATCGCGAGGAGGAGAGCGCGGGGCTGGGCGGGTCTTCCGCCCGGCGGGGTCGAGGCGGCCAACGAGGGCGGCGGGCCGGCGCCGGGCGGCCAATGGGCGCCGAGAGGGCGGGGCCGGCGGCCGCCGCGGCT